>JAMKQA010004718.1:0-16356 GCA_024699735.1 Posidonia australis | reverse complement strand
AACAATTCTCCATCAATGTGCATACACCATATAAATTTTAGACTTTAAAGAGAATGAGATTTAAGAGTAGAGTAATATATATTATATATATAGTGTAATATTATACATTACTTTTTATATTTAACTATAATATATTATAAATAAATCGGGTCCACGAGTCTGGATATTTTTAGACCCAGACCTGACCCAGTAAATGAGCTGGTCTAGCGGGTTTGGGTCCACGGGTCTCATTTTTAGGACCCAGACCCAGTATCCGACCCATTGTTAGCCCTAAGTAAAATGATTTTTTGCCTACCTGGAAAGTGCAAGTAGACTTGCTATAGGGCATAGGCCCATAACAATTGATGCAGTAGAAGATTTTCAACCTATTTGGAAAATGCAGAAGGATTTTCTGTAGACCTATAAGAAAAGACGTAGGTCAAAGGTTGTTTGCCTACACAAGTCGTGCAAATAAACTCTACATGTCCATGACAACAACAGAGGTGAAGCATTGGTTTAGTAGCTTGGAGATGTTAGCAAACATCTAGAGGGCTCGGTGGTACAAGATGCGAGGTGGAGATTGTTAGAGTATGTCTCGGATTGAGTGTAGTTCTACATCAAATTGGTCTAGTAAGGTAGACTCTCATTAGATGGGTATATGGATTATATGTAATTCTTAGGGTTTTAGGATTCGTGCTATTTATCTTCATATAATACTTTCTTTTAGAAGGGACTGATGCTTTATTGGTAAGAGGAAAACTTGAGAGAAAAGTAAAGATAGAGTGAGGCTCATGGGATTGAGACTAAAATGTCTATTTAAATTTTATTTTATAGTAGATTTTCTTTCTAATTCTTGTCCTGTGGTTTTTTCTGTATAGGTTTCCACCTATGTCTATTTTCCATGTGTGTAATTATTCTTTTACGTTTCTGCAAATAATCAGTTAATCTGATCCCAACAATAATGAAATGATCCTTGTTTGTAATATAAAGGAGAAAAATAATTAGTAAACATCCAACTATGAAGTTGACCCAAGCTGCATGGGCTTGGACTTTACGGGCATGGATGAGTTTATGCTTGTCCATTTTTATGCAAGTCATGAACCACCCAGACATAAGATCATCATCGGCCATGGCTGATAGATAGAGACCTTCAAAAGAAGGCCTACTGTAAATGACAGAGAGATCTGCTTCAAGCCTTCAAGGGTGTGATTGAACTCATTTTGCCTACTTACTTGTTTTGTTAGTAGCTAACAGCATTAACTTTTGTAAGAGAAGGATGGCTACAAGAAATAGAAAACCTATTAGTGGCCAAAAGTCCCAACCAGCAAAGGCAGGCCATCGGAAGGTATAAATGTTCAGGTTAAACATTGAAGGACTAACAATCTATTTAAGAGTACCATCTAACGTCAAGAAGTAGAAAAGAGGTTCTACTATCCAGCTCAAGTGCTAAATTCTGTTACATGGCCTGGATCCAGTTAATTTCAGCAGAGGACAACAGGAACCATGAAATGTTTCAAATCAGTGAACAAAAACTGAAGTCATTACTTGATGACTCTCAGCAAAGTCATTGTGTTTCTCCTCTAAAAAAATAAAATAATACTTGTTGGTTATTCACATAACAAACTCCAGTTAGTACACTTCCAAGTAATTATCCACAGCACCTCCTATAAGCCACATTAATGCCCATTGTAATGATCAATCTCAGGAGTAAGGACTTTCAAGCTTCAAACCTGCAGTGGATTATGAATCCCATCAGGACAGTACAGGAACAGGAGTCTTTAATGTGCATGAGTTAATAAGCTGCTGCCCAATAATATGCTAGAATTAATGACAGTGGTTTTAACTGACAAAGAGCAGTAGACACAAGTTGCAGATTCGCACATCCAACACCTGATTTCTCCTTGTCCTTTTGAACCAGAGCCTGCACATTGCTTGAGGTCTAATATGGTTGAATTAAACGTCTATTAGAATAATCACAAATAACGAAGCCTAAGCTTGTAGTCATGCAATTGATCAATGTGGCAAAAAACTGTACTGACGAAGCCGGAGTGGAAGGTTCCATAAGAAAAGAAATCACATTTATCTATCGAAAGGAATAAATAAAACAGTGGTCTCAATTGAGGTCGATATGTCCGAGTGGTTAAGGAGACAGACTCGAAATCTGTTGGGCTTTGCCTGCGCAGGTTCGAATCCTGCTGTCGACGATCTTTTTATTGTTTTCTGAATCTTCGTAATTTGGAAATTATTTTTCTCACTATTGATAAATAAATTGTGTGCTTCCGAAGTTCCTGTAATAACCCAATGCCTTTTCAGGAGAGGAGATTTGCCAAGAGGCATACATGGACACTTCTGCAATTTGAAGTCAAATTTTGACAGTGTTTTGCTACTGTTTGACGAAAACATAGCTGTAAGAAAATAACAAATCTCTGCAACAAGAAATTACAGAATTCTAGTGACATGGAACCAAACACATCAATCCATTACATTAGCAATCATCTCTCGCTGGGCAGTGGCAGTGACAAAACATATTTTTTTTTTTGGCATTGGTAAGTAGTATTAGATATTAATCCTAAGGAAATATTTTTAAGGGAATCAGGAGTACATAGTGCAACAAAATAAGAAAGTAAGGCAATGTTCATGTCAATATTACAGACCAACCAACGAAACTGGTAATATAGTTCCAATGTTTATAAAAAAGAAACAAAACTACTATCTCATATCTTCAGCAGCAGCAATAGGGCGTAAAGTGGACTCATTAGAGGTAGGAGGAGCATCTGAAGAGGCTGTGAGATTCTCAGCCTAAGTAACTTTCATAGAGGTTAATGAATTCTTCAGATCCTCCTTTTCAAAACCTGGTAGATGTGATTAAACTTCTACAACATAGAATGTATCTGACTAATTGGGGCCAATGTGATTCTATGATATTACCAACTTGGTTTTATCTAATTATTTTCGTAGATTAATTATTTTTTTCCCTTCAAAAATTTAACCTTATGGAATTAATCACCGCATTATAAACTACTTATGCTTAAGATTTCATTGTAATCCGATTATCACTCTAAAAGTCCTAAGTTTTAATAAATTTACTCTCAACTGTCAAAACAAAATGCATCATTATTCAACGGTGATTAGAGTCTTTCTGTTACATAAAATCATTTCAATGTGTAATGAGTTTTTCTTCTTCTTCTAGATGTTTGCTATGATTTTATAATTGAGTCTAATTTTTTTTGTTGTAAACGATAATTAATACATATTACATTCAAACACTTCGTATGATAAACTATCACTGTAATGTATATGATGTTTTCGTGAGTCGAACTTCTAATTTACAGTACAACGATAAAAAGAATTCACCAGACGAACTCGCTGCTGACAAAATTTAGTCGAGTTAAACCCAAGCCCTACTGCAGATAGATATCCGGACCCCAAAATCTGCCGAAACCCAGATAAAAAACAAAACTTTTAAAAACCCCAGCGCTTCTTCCTCCACGCCCGTGTCCCGCAGCAAACCCTATACCAGAATTCCTTCTTTTCCTTCCATCCTACCCATGGCGACCCCGAATCTGGAGTGCAGGATGTACGAGGCGAGGTACCCGGAGGTCGACATGGCGGTGATGATCCAGGTCAAGAACATCGCCGACATGGGCGCCTACGTCTCCCTGCTGGAGTACAACAACATCGAGGGCATGATCCTCTTCTCCGAGCTCTCCCGCCGCCGGATCCGGAGCGTTAGTAGCCTGATCAAGGTCGGGAGGCAGGAGCCGGTGATGGTGCTCAGGGTCGACAAGGAGAAGGGGTACATTGACCTCAGCAAGCGGAGGGTGTCGGAGGAGGACATCCAGGCGTGCGAAGAGAGGTATAATAAGAGTAAGCTTGTGCACTCGATCATGCGGCATGTGGCGGAGACCATGGAACATGATCTCGAGGTATGATGTTTTTTTTTTTTTTTTTGGCTTTCAGGTCTGCTTGCTGTTATTGTTGGTTCATGTGTATGGTTTTAAGTGTTTTTGTTACGGAATTGGAGGATTTTGATGTGAGAATGTTGATAAAGTTGGGAACTATTGTTTGCTCAAAGAGTTGGTATGATGTTGGATATTGGAATCCCATGCTTGTCTGGTATTGTGGGAAGTCCTAGGGAGGAATTGTCGGACATAGAAAAGAGTTTATAGGTAGCGCGTGGGAATGCTTGAGATGTTGATTATGATGTTGTATATGTGAAACTTTGGGGTTTCTGTCTCATAGTGGTTTTTTTTTTCCCTGTATGTAAAATCCTATGGAATCTTTGCATGGTATCATAGAAAACCCTTAAGTGGAATTGTCGTACAGAGAAGGATGTTACGGTGAAATTACCAGCAGTATGTTAAGGTGGCCCAGAGTCCCAATTCGTTGTGAAAAGAACTTATGTGAGTTCAAAATGATGGGGTTAGAATTCCTGGTGATGGTGGTGTTGAAACACTGTTGTCTAAAATTTGCAAATTCTTTGTTTGATTTGCAAGAGTTTGAGGGAATAGAGCAGGGAGAAATGGAGAAGAAATTCCTTTTAAATCCAGGAGCTTGTATTTTTTCTTGCGACACTGTTTTCTGTTTGTTGTATTTTAAATTGCATATATGTTGTTTGATTATTTGATATGCAAGAGTTCGAGGGAATAGAGGAGAAAGAACGAGAGGAGAGATAAATGGAGAAGAAACTCCCTCTAAATCCAAGATTTGCATTCCCTCCACTTTGGAAGAAAAAAAACACCCTTCTACTCGTCATTCCCACTATCTCTACATTTCAAAAATAAATTGAACACCAGGTTTAATTGGAATGCCCACTAACTACTACTAATGATTATCGATTCTTGCAAATCAAGACTAGCATAAGAGCAGCGGTCACACATGAAAAAGATGTCACCTTTTACATATTCAGTGGTACTTGGTAGTACTTAGGTTGTTTATGATCATAGATGTAAAATTTTTGATTTTCTATCCCCTTTGTGCCTTTACATCTAATGTGAAATCCCTTGATTGAAAAAATTAAGAAAAAACCCTATATAACTATAGAAATAGAAGGATGCAACCGTTGCATGTTTAACTGCACCGAGCATATGTCTGAGAGAATAAGTTCTTCATGTAAATGCTGAGTTTTTCCTGCATTGGCTGCTCTCTAAACATGACTATTCTTGACAGGATTTGTATGTACATGTTGGATGGCCTCTATATCGAAAATATGGGCACGCTTTTGAGGTAACACCATATTTCATCTTCTTGAAGAGTATCTGTTTTTTTTCCGTCTTATATATCTGGGCATGCTTAAATTGTTGTCCACCTATTTAGGCTTTTAAGTTGGTGGTCACTGATCCTGATTCAATTCTGGATGTGCTCACCCGTGAAGTTAAAGAAGTTGGTCCAGATGGGCAAGAGGTAAAGAGGCATTTTGAAGTGTTTTTTTTTGCCTCTCATATCTGTTTCCATTGGTGCTGAACTACTGATTCCTGATCTATGCCTTCTAGGTGACAAAAGTTGTTCCTGCATTGACACCGGATGTGAAGGACTCTCTGATTAAAAATATCAGGAGGAGAATGACACCACAGCCGCTTAAGATTCGAGCCGACATTGAAATGAAATGCTTTCAGTTTGATGGTGTTCTTCACATTAAGGTCTTTGTCTTTTTTATCTCTTTTAACTCTGTCCTGGGTTCCTGACTTTTGTTGAGATGCTTGTATTAATGCTTTTTTTGAATACATATTTCTTCATTTCTTATTTGCAGGAAGCTATGAGGAAAGCAGAAGCTGCTGGAAATGATGATTGCCCGGTGAAAATTAAACTAGTTGCTCCCCCTCTATATGTTCTTACAACTCAAACTCTTGACAAGGTGTGTGATGGCATTTTCAGTTTATATTTTGCTTACGGAAATGTTCTCCTGATTTAGAAGCCTCTGTCATATCATACATTGTTGTAGTGCTTACAATTTTTCCTGATTTGCTACCTTTCTTCTGTATAATGTTTTTTTTAAACTTTAGAAATTAGATTCCATTTATAATAAAGGAACTCTCCAGGTTTATGAATCTAGCGGTCTGGAGCTTTTTTAGCTTTCTAATGTGCATCAGTTGATGCCTTGATTTTGGCTACTTATTAATGATCTTTTGTTTAGATCTTAATTGATTCAGATGATGTATGTGGATCTTCATGTGGGAAAGCAAATACTTCCCAGCTTCATTTTCTTCTGACATTTCTTGCCCTTTAGCTACTTTGTGCTTATTATCTTCATGTTCTTCTGACAGTTCTTTAGCTTCATGTTTATTTTTTCAAATTTGTGTTCCTTACCATTTTAAGATATTAATTTACACCTTTTGTATTGTCAAAAATCTTTCCCAGCTCTTTGTGTGAAATATTATGCTTTTCCATCATGCATGTTTTTATGAGATAAGCATTGTAATAGATTGACATTGTATTCATCGTCGTCCAGTTGTAACTGAAACTTTTATTTTGAGTAATCTAAAGTTGGTCCTTTAAATATCTATTGTTTAAAACGTGTAGTTGAGATTTATGTCTTTTGATTCCTGTCATATGGCATTCGCTATGGTTTTTTTTTTTGTTTCTGAATTATTATATGCCATTTGTAGTTTTTGGTGCATTTCCATTCCTTTTGATTTGGGCAGCAGCATTTTTTTTGATTGATTTGTTGTACTGTTCTGTTGGTCTTGCACAGGAACAAGGCATTACAATCCTAACGAAGGCGATTAAAGCCTGCACTGAAGCGATAGACAAACACAAAGGGAAACTCTTACTGAAGGAGGCGCCTAGAGCTGTAAGTTAACATTTTCGCTGAGTCATTCTTACGAAAAGATTCTGTTCTCTATGGAGCTCATATTTTTTGTGTTTTTTATCACCCGTTTCCTGCTTCCTAAACTTTTCTCACTTTTGGATATCTCTTCACCTTAAGCTGTCAGAATAAAAAAATATCTCCAGTGCTCTCTGTGGAGATTAGTATAATGTTCTTTAAGATAATTGTCTCTGGGATACACTCCCCAAGTAGAATTTGTTTAAAACATTGGACAATAAAATTTTTACCCTAAACACTCTGTTCATTTTTATTCCTTTTTCTTTTTAACTGTGTCACCTTCTCAGTCCAAAGACTGTTCGTCTTGTTATCTTTCTTCACTTACGTTTTTTCATCTTGTTCTATGCTTTCCATGTGAATGACCTGATCTCGATGACTATAGGTGAGTGAGCGTGATGACAAACTACTTGCAGAGCATATGGCAAAACTACGCTCTGCTAACGAAGAAGTCGATGGTGATGAAGGTTCTGAGGAAGAGGAAGACACAGGAATGGGTGAAGTTGACGTGGACAATTCAGCTGTTGGCATTACGGAGTAAATAGAAAACAAACTACACTAGAGGGTTTTTTTTTGTGACAGCTGTAGCAAACATGAGAGTTTCAAGTTTTTCTCCATGTTGTACTTTTCTTATAAATCCAGCTATTTTGTGCGTGTATACATTTGGTGGATACTTTGTTTTGAATTATCATTTACTCATGCAGTTTTGCTAGCATTTGAAATGTTCTTTGTCACTACTAATGTATATGAGAAAGATGACCTTCTTAATGATAATGAAAAATACGTTTGGTATTGGCTTATGAAGCTCAAGGAAAAGAAAACCTAGGTTAATCGTCCTTTTTCTCCAAGTTACATCTTTTATTCTATTGTTCAGAAGCGACGTGAGTTGGTGGTGTTGTTTTAATTTTACCTGCTAATAATGAAACATAGCAGACTAAACGAGCTATGTAATATTCAGATCCAAACAGTGGTGTAGGTCTGCGAATTCTTGATACAACAATAACACGATAAATTTAATAATAATTTTTTAACTATTTTAAAACATTTATATGATTCATGATTAATAAATATAATTTTATTTTAACATGATTGACAAGATTACTACTTGATTGAACACAATTGAAATCGATTGAATCCAATTAATACGTATTTAACATTGATAATAGATTATTAAGTATATTATTATTGAATTGAATATAAATATATTTTACACATATTTAAAATTATTATATTAGTAATAATTAAATACAATTTTTCTAAAATCTAAGAAATATTAATGAAAAAATAATAAACATGATATGTTCTTCAGGTTTAACCATGCGTCAACTTCATGTCTGTCCTCTAATACATCATCCTGTAAACCATTCACTACAATGCAATTTTTAAATAGGGAAACTTTGAACCAAACGTGGGTTCCAAACTCAACAACTGAAGGAGGAAAAAATCAGAACAAATTTACTAGTAGTTCTTTCATTCATCTACAGCCTTATGTAGCTCATTCCATGTGGTGATTTTTGCTCTAGGTTTGCCTCTCAAGCTTCCTTCCGTCTTCTCCTTAAAATCTATCTTCTCCCATCCACTGAAAGGCACGTATTTGATGTTTTTGTGCTTTAGTATTTCGTGTAGTCCTTTTCTGCCTGGCTTGGGAGATGCAGAATCAAGCACCAATACACCCTTTTCCAGGTCCTCTAATATGCATCTCACCTGTCACACACAATTGAAAAACCGGTCAAGTGGTAGAACTCTACCACAACTATAAACTTACTACTAATTTCTACAGAAAGCAATTAAATCGGCCATTTAGGTTGAGTGGTTTTCGAAAGTCCATAGAACTCCTTGAGACTCTGCAAGAAATTTATGAAAAAATATTATGCAAGACAGACACATATTAATCCAAAAGCCTTATTATCATGTCAACAAAGTTCATTACTTGGTGGGTTACCAGGTGTAGGATGATAGCATGATACAACTTCCGAACAACATTCAATTTGAACTAAAATCAAATTGGATACTAAGGAATAACCACTATTACACTCGAATTCTAAGTTCAAACAGCTTTTATGCATGTGGAGTAAGAATTGACACAACTCAGGTGGAAGATGGACTGCACTGTGCCATATTGCTAGGATTGCTTTAAAAATGATGACAACAGAGATGTTGTTTAAAGATGGTGAGATGCAAAGACCACAGACAGTGCTTCATGCTTGCGTCTTTTACATAGTTCCAGTATAAGAGTGAAACTGCACAGTTATCTCAATGACAAGTCATGATATCACTGAACAGAGTAAACAAACCTCACCGTTTCTTCAGCACAGTAGAGGTTCGTGGCAATGATACCAGTTGGTCCTCTTTTCAACCATCCCACAACATACAACCCGTTCTCCATAATTGCGTCCTCAGAGTTACTGCTGATGACTCTGCCTTGGAGATTTGGAACAATACCTGTAAAAAACTAGTTGTCAAGAGCATGAACACCAAGTATTCCCCCACTGATTTTTTTTCTACAAACCAGAAGTTCTCGTAGAATTTAATGAAGGTAGTTGTTGAATCATTGCACAAGCAATTGCATGTTCCCTGATGCATGCTAACCTTTGCTATCATCAAAAGGCAGCCCCTCAACTGGCACCGACTTGTAACCAATGCTTTTCAATACCAGCCTATACACAAGTATAGCAAGTGCTTTACCAAAAAGACAGGAAGACAAAGGTTGGTTTTCAAATAAGATGCAGCATACCAAGCCTAGATAGTCACAATAAATTTGAACTAGTTTCTCTTGGAAACTACAACTAAGTTATATACCCGCATTCAATGTCTACATATTCTCCAGTTCCAACCGCTAACTGTTTGCCAGAATCACCATTTTCTGCAACATCAAAATCACCTTATTAACTACAACAATTCTTAAGAAACATCAATAAAATTGTGAAAATTTTCCATCATTTTGGCTGAGTCACAAATGGGAATAAAGTAGAACATTGAAGGAGATTTCTTTCTAACTAGAGCAGCTGAAGATAAAAGATAAAGATGGTGACCTTTCAAATAAGTCTTCTCAAATCGAATACCACTAACATGACTAGCATCTTCTGAAGACAAGAACTTGTACGGTTTCCTGAAGAAAGTAAAATGAAGTTTCCGCTGGCTGATACTAGGATGAGAATGAGAAGACATGGCTGCTTTTGAGAATAACTCATAAACCCGTCTCTGAATTCGGCTGTTCTTTAGCTCCTCCTATAAGTGATGGAATGAAACAAGTATACATTATGAAACTATGATATGCTATTTGGGAAAATAAAAATTCTTGAAATTCAGTTGGTACGTGGGTTAATTTGGGATCACAATTAATGAACAACAAGCTCACAAGATCATAACATATTATTGCTTAGAAAAAGTGAAGCAGAAATGTCAAGAACACCATGAATTACAGCTGGTACTAGAGAGCAGGAAGCAAGATAAAGTCTACAGTAGACTGTATTTATTGCTCACACATCTCTATCAGTCATGTTTCACTACTTCAGGAAATATACGGTAAGACTGCTTAAACATGCCTTTTCTAATATCTTTCTATGTTTGCACACCTACCAGTTTCATCCAAATTCCTAACACCTTTGGGTATTGGGTTGATGATAGCGTCTTATGGTGATAATGTGCACTTGCTACACTGAATAACACATCCTAATGGTTGCATTTGATGTGCAACTTGACGTTTTAATACCAGTACCACCCAGGTATCTTATGATAATGGATTGAAAAGTCTTATTTGATCATATATATAAAAGATACTAACTAGCATTGCCAGGTGATTCACAGTTTCCAAACAGAAAAAAGAGATGTACCCTCCAAGACACTCACTGTTTTTCTGCACAAAGTTGGCATTCCCTTGGCGTTGTAAGAACTTAAGAAGGCAAATCTAGTTCCTATTATGAAAAACACTTGTCTTTCTTAGCTGTTTAAATGGCCACATATTCAAGAGGAATGAAGAAGGTAACATTCTAGATATAGCTTGATCCATTCCTTTTAAAGTGGCATAGACTAATGAAAACTGGTCAGCAGCAGAGAGTGGTGCACACCTCATCTATAGAAGATTTTTTCAAGTCAGCTTCTTGAATTTGGATATGGAGATCTTTAATACCTGCAAAACCAAACATGTGGTATATATTAGCACAAACTGTCAGATAAAATTAGCTATGTATGATACAAATAGTGACAAAGTATACCGAGAATTTCACGTAATTCCTTTGTAGTGCAAGCTGCCTGAACTGGCCCACGACGCCCAACCAAGTATACTTTCCTGTTAACATAAAAAGTAACATCAATATCTTAATTGTCAAATCAAGGGTGAAGAGCATATTCATAATGGGTTGTCTTTTGATACACTGTGAAAAGCAAACCTTATAGAACTTTCCCGAAGAGGAGCCAAAGCATGGTCTGCAATATCTGTTGTCATAAGTTCATCGGTTGGTCTCAAAAGAATACGAGCAACATCGAGAGCTACATTGCCCTGAAACAAAATTAGAATTTAATTATGGATGTCAGTAAGCTAATGTAGAGACGTGATGTAGAACATGATGACCAATTTGTCAAGCTGTGTTGGAAAGATACCAGCATATCCCATAAAAAGATAAAGTAACTTGACTCTAGTGATATATTCCACATCAAAACACAAGTTACACTACTAGCTGAAGTGCTACTGGTCTACAGAGCAGTGGGGCTGCAATTTTATGTTGAGAAAATACAGACTTAAAATCTATGACAGGTATTATTCTGTGTAAAGAAAGCAAAAATCATAGTAGACAAACAGTTACATTCACATGTGAAAACTTCAAACAGAAATCTTGCACTCAATCAACCACTGAGAAAATTATATGAACCACAAGTTGGGAAAACTGAACTTTCAAGAATAAAAAATTTGACTAAAAAGAGATGGCCAACTTCCAACTACATAGAAATATTGGATATGAACATGATTTTTCCTTTTAAAAGAGAGCTTAAACTTTGCATTCACAAAAGTACTTGGTGTACCTGCCCAAGGATAACAGCTGTATCAGTGCTCTTTAAGTCCAAAGTCATATTGGAGCAGTCAGGATGGCCATTATACCACCAAACAAACTCTCTAGCAGAGTGTATTCCAGTCAAGTCCTAACAAATTACAAGTAAACATCACAACTAGAAAGCAGAAACAAAGGTCATCGTAAATATGGGAATCAGTAATCATACTTCTCCACAGATACCAAGCATTTTGTCACTTTCAGCTCCATAAGCAAGCACAACCTGTCACAGAGTTCTTATGTTAGTTGTAGAGAAATTCCCCCGACAGTCTTAACATAAAACACATAAAAAGGCAATAACAAGACTCTACACCTACAGCACCGGAGTTTGAGAGCTTACCACATCATAGATGGCACGAAGCTCAGAGAGAGAAATACTTCTTCCAATTGAAACATTTCCAAAGAATGAACATCTCTCACTGGAAGCAACTCGAGAGAATTGATTAATCACAATCTGTTGCCAAGTTTCTGGTAGAATTAAGCTCAATAACTCTTAGCACATATCACAAAAATTGCAGCTCCATATGTGATTTTTATTTTTATAAAGCAAAAAATCTTAAAAGAACACACTGAATGAAGACATAGATGACAAACACGAAGCCTAATTATGATGTGAAAAAAAAGAAATCAAACTCAAACATCCCCATACCTTTGTTTCAGGATGATCTGGTGCTACTCCTGAACGAACTAATCCAAATGGTGTAGGTAACCGGTCGATGATGTCAATTTCAGCTTTTTCATGTGCTTTTAGCATCT
Source organism: Posidonia australis (assembly GCA_024699735.1). Taxonomy (NCBI): domain Eukaryota; kingdom Viridiplantae; phylum Streptophyta; class Magnoliopsida; order Alismatales; family Posidoniaceae; genus Posidonia; species Posidonia australis. The sequence continues at coordinate 3,756 of JAMKQA010004718.1, read as the reverse complement.
GAAGCAGCAAAAAGGAGCAACAATACAATATATATAAGAAGCTAGACGGTGAGATTAAGACATTGTTCATGTTTTATAGGTAAGCCATAAAGGCAAAAACATAGCTGCACATTCAATCAGTAAACTACGTTATAAATGAATGAAGGACGTCGGACCATCAAGAAAGGGAAAGATCAAACGCTTACAAGTGAAACTGGAAACAGTCCAATTTCAACATGTGAGAACACCATTTACTACTAGTATAAATAAAAATAATAATCCCCACAGAAACAAGCCAAATATTCTGATATTGGATACTGGTAGGACCAGTGGATTGGTCGTCACCAACATAGCTTTTTCATGAATTTGACAACAACAACAACTTTGATTGGTACATGGACATGAACGCCTTAGTTAAAAAAACATGTGAAAGAGTTAAAGTAGCAAAAAAATTATCAAACTTGAGCTTCTCAACAACTGCAGGTAACCCAAGCTAACTCCCAAGATATGGGAATTCCACGGCAAAGCCTCCTCCCATGTTATACATACCCAAAACACAACACACTACCCTTTTGAACTGTTATCAACATACATTTTTTGCTCTCACCAAAGAACTAGAAAACAAAACTTCTGAAGGAAAAAACAATCCAAGCCAGCATTATGGAACAAAACCCACAAAGGAACAAAGTAAAGATGCTACCTTTTCGGCAGTATAGAATCCAGCAGGCCCACTGCCAACGATACACACATGTATCCGGCTAGATGGAATAGAAGAGAGGCCCCTCCGTTGCACGCTCCACTTCAGGCTCCTCAAAACTACAGCAAATCTTTGCATTTTCCCTAGATTCTACCTTTCCAGGAGTGAGTAAAGACTGGTTGAGAAGGACAGGAAGGAACTTTCCGGCTCCAGTGGTGTGGAGTGGGAGGAGGATGGACGCCGGCGAGTCGTTGTGGGTGGAACGAGATGCACACCCTGCACAGGTAGGGGAAAATAATCGGGTGTGGAAACGTTGGAATCCGACTATCTGGTTAATCGATACCGATCCGATTATCTCCGATGGGTTGGAATCATTTGGGGGGGGGGGGCGGGGCATTTGGGGGGGGGGGAATCTGCGGAGGGAGTCCGTTCGTAGGGGGGAGTCTGCGGAGGAGGGAGGCCGTCTGCGGGGGGCGGCGAGGGGGAGTACGCAGAGGAGGGGGGGTCTGAGGGAGGAGGGAAGTCTACAGGAGGAGGCTCGCAGTGGCAGGTTGCGGAGGAGGCTCGCGTGTTTTTTCGCAAGAAGGAATGTCTACAGAATGGAATGAGATTCCTTAGTTTTTGAAATGGAATGAAATTAACATTTTCAATAGGAATTTGATTTCCAAGGAAATATTATTCCAATTCTTCTTCTTTTTAGTACTAAACATAGGAATTTCATTTCAATCTATTTTTTCATTCCATTTCTTTCGATTTCAGCATTCATTCCAGTACACTTAGAATAAAAATAGTCAGAAATAGAATGAATTTTGTAATAGAATTTGGAATAAAATAGAATTATTTTATTTTATTTCTGATATATAATCAAAATGTAAAATAAAACTGATAAATAATTTCTCTCTACTGTTTTGTACATAAGATCATGATTGGAATGAAAATATAAACTGTATATATTAACATCTACATATTAATAAAAATATCTTGTTAGTTTGAAAAAAAAAATCAAATAAGTAGAATAAAAAAGATAAATTTATATTTGTTCATCACATTAGATCATAAAAAAAATAGTACTACTACTACAGTACACTTATAATAGTACCATGTGAACGTACTTCAATACAACTTAACAATGTGCATTAAGTGATGACCGTAGGCTAAGAGAATTAAACTAGTTCTTAAAGGACAGACAATATGATAATTGCTACTGAATTTTTTAGCCATTCAACAACACATTGAGAAAAAATTAACCGCAACACATTATACCATTCAATAATTGATAAACCATTTAATAGATCACAATGCATTCTACTTTATAATTTCTAATAAGTAAATTACTAATGCATTCTACTTTATAATTACTTAACTACGAGAATTTACTATAGACATGAAGAATTTACTTAGGCCAATTGCATTACATATAAGTAAATTTGGAATCATTTGAAGTATGATAAAATTCCTTCTTACATATACCCATGGATCAAGATGTCAGAGGAAGGATTGCGTGGAGTAGGAAGGGCTTCCCAGAGGAGGAGGACATCGAAAGAGGAAGGCCGTGGAGAAAGGGGAGCGACTGAGCGAGGAAGGCACTAGAGGAGGGATGTGGCGGAGGAAGGAGGTTGGACGGGGGTAGGAATAATAATATACATTTTTTTTCTCCAACGAGGCTTTGGTATGTCTGTTCCAATATATTAGTCTTTGTATCAAGATTACAAGATGTGCGTTTTGATTCACGTAGTCAATTTAGTTATAGATTCTTTAATATGTTAGTTTTGTGAGTTTGTTATTTGTTTTCATCTTTTCTTAGTTATTAACATTCTTTTTTTTTTTAAATATGACTCCTTATATCTTACTATGAATGCTATTTTCCCTATTTTGTAAAGAATAAAAGGGCCGCAATCAATTAGTTATTGACATTCTTTTTTTTCTTTTCTTTTTTGAAAAATATGACTCCTTATATCTTGGTATGAATGCCATTTTACCCATTTTGTAGGGAATGAAAGGGTTGCAATCAAATCTGCTAATGCTCATTTTGAATGTTTATTCACAATTTATATCGTACTATAAATGCAGTTTTTGTTGGGAAACGAGGGCATAACAAGTACTAAGGCGAAGCAAACAAGAAAAACAGTAACCAAACAATCACAAACAGACACAAGAAATTTTTACGTGGAAACCTCCTTCAATGTGAGGAAAGGGAAAAACCACGGGACCCTCTCGGTCCAGGCAACCGGCACTATGCTGTCAAGAGAATACAACTGTTCTTCTCAAGTTCTCAAACTTGAGATTAGCACAAACCACAAATAATCTTCAATCAACAATAACGGATAACTAGATTAATGAGAAAGGAATGAAACCTAATGGAGAAGAAGAGCTTCTTCTCCTCTTTCTCTTCCTAGCTTGGCACGGAATTCGAGGCAACACTTTGCAACACCACAGGCTGCACCACCACGAGATGGCTGCTCCTCCGCGTGCACGGGCTGCACCACCACGAGATGGCTGCTCCTCCGCGTGCACGGGCTGCACCACCACGAAACGCCGACTGCTCCTCCACGCGGCTGCACAGCACCACCACGAAAACGCCGGCTGCTCCTCCACGCGGCTGCACAGCACCGAAACAGCAACAGCAGCAGCAGTAGACAGACGCGGGAGAGACCACCTCTTCCACGCAGCAGCAGACGGACGACGGCTCTTGCGAGAGAGAGAAAAACTCGGATGCTGTCCTTACAGTTTTTCTTCTTCTTCTCTCTCGTCGTGGCATATATATATGCCTTCTCCCCCTCGATTTCTTCTCCTATTTTTCAGTCGTGCAATGCTCCTGATTTTTCGAGATCACGATTGGAAAAAAAAACTTTCCAATCTCGCCATGGAGGTGGAGGATACGGCCCAACAATCTCCTCCTCCGCCCGCCTACATGGATCAGCCCACAAGGCCTGCAATCTAAACACAAATGCTCAGCTTGTCTCTTGATACCATTTTGGTGAACATATCAGCACCATTATCATCTGTATGCACCTTGTTGAATTCGAGTTCCTTAGCATTTAGAACATCTCGAATCCAATCATATCGCACCTTGATATGCT
>JAMKQA010004717.1:0-13402 GCA_024699735.1 Posidonia australis | reverse complement strand
AGTTGGGAATCTAATATAGCAATTTGAGTCTCCACCACCTTAAGTCTGTTTCTCCTCATCTCTTTAACAGGAGCAATCCACAGCTTAATATATTTTTTCAGGAATTTTAGTCTATAGGAGGATCTTGCTATTGGGGAAATAGCAAGGCAGACTTTGGCAAACTTGTGCCAACAATGCTCCACAAAAGTGGAAAAGCCTTCAATAAGAGACCATGATTTGTAGAACTTAAATGGTGATGGCCCCCAATCATATGAGATGGTATCAAGTAAAATTGGGACATGATCAGAAATGACCCTGGGTTTACCCACACAGTAAGAGTTGGGGTAATGACTTCCCCAGCCAGTGGATATTAAAATTCTATCCAACTTGACCATAGTTGGAACAACCTGGAAGTTTGACCATGTGTAATTACAGTTAGTTGGAGGAAAGTCAAGTAATTGACAATTGTCAATGAATTCATTACAGTCAGTCATATGGCTAAAAATACCATTCCTAGCAGAGTGTTTAGAAGAGAATCGTGTCAAGTTAAATTCCCCTCCAACCACCCAGTTAGAGTTCACTACACCACCAATAGCTTCCAATTCCATTAGGAAGCTGTGCTTGAGACTGGGAGCACATGGGCCATAAACTCCAGTGAGCCACCAGTCGAAATTATCCAGGACATTATTGAAAAGTATTGAAATACTATAAGTTGCCACTATACTATCACACAGAGTAACAATAGTTTCATGCCACCCTATAGCAATGCCCCCAGAGGCCCCCACAGAAGGAAAAAATAGCCACTGAGAAAGAAAATCACCTCCAATATAATTCAAAGTCCTATAAGGTAAGGTCTCAACCTTTGTCTCACTGATGATGATAACGTTACATTTGGTTGCTTTGATTAAATTTCTCAAAGCTCTTTGCTTCCCACCACTACCCAAACCCCTTATGTTCCAAGCAACAATTAACATTTAAATATTTTATGTGATGAAGAGAGAAGCAAAGTTCTCAAACAAGGTAGGGTCCTCCCTTAAGTTTTGGCTAAGCAGCCCTTGATCTCTCCTAACTTGATTATAAAAAATTTTTTACTCAATAATAGACCCAAAATTAATTCCAATCTTTGCATTAAAATCCTTAAAATGACTGTATGAGTCCCTAGTAAGAGCATCATGCATTAAAGATCCTTCAGTAACATAAACATCAGCAATAGTATTATCATTAAGGGAACTAATATCAGGTAGAGAGTAATCAGCCAAAACAGAGCTTGGAACTGGAGCAGAGGGGGCAAACATTGTACCTGGGGCATGAAGTGGTGTTGCAGGGTGTGGTGCTGCTACTGGCTCAGGCAAAACGTCTCCAGATCCTCCCAAATCATCACATTCCAGACAGTCATACACTGCCAGCACCTTTTTGAACTTTGACAATGATAAATTGCGTGCTTTAAGGGCTGATTTAATAAATCTGGAAGTTTCAGTGCTTCCAGAAGAGAGAGAGGGCCAGGAAGGAATAACGGGAGGGGAATCTCTCTTAGGAGAAGCTGGAGGAGATGAATAAAACCCTGAAGTCTTGTAAGAGGGCTTTGTCTTAGGGCTGGTGGGGCGGGTCCAAACATTTTTACCCTGCCTTTGGTTCCTTTTGCCTCTATTTCCTCTCCAACCTCGATTAGGTTCGTATTGTTTCCGAATGGGATTCAAGGCACTGAAGGAGGGCCTAGGAGGGGGTTTAGATGGCCATGACTCAGCTTGGTGTGAAGCAGCACCAGTGGGAGAAGAGCATATGTCCCAGCTCTGACGGTATTTAATGGGGTATACCAATCTACCATATGCAAAGAATCTACAATCAAGGATTTCCACACCAGGGTGGACTTTAACCCTGACTCTGGGAACACCCAAGTTCAAGGTACAGTTAGAATCAATTTCCAAAAGGTCAGCAAAATGCTCTACCATGTGCCTAAGGACATCGATATTTCTAAGGTGGTATGGGACACCCACAAGTCTAATCCAGACGCCATCCTCTTTAAAATTGCAAATGGCATTAGAATTAGAGGTCCATGGCATAAAAGAGGCAGAAATCGATTGTAGTGTAGAGCCATATTGGTTAAGGACGTCACTCCTGTCCTTGGTGGAAGGGAAAATCAATAGGTATTTCCCAGAAGTAAAGGATTGCACCTCCACTTGAGGGGCATTGAGCCAAAATCCCCTAATGTGCTCCTGAATGCCTTCTAAAGTCACATTGGAATTGTGTGCAGTGATAATGGCACTACGCGATAAAAGCAATTGTTGTTTGCACACAGCCTCAGATGGAGCCAGAACGAAAGGGTTCTGAGGAGACAGCCCAATAGGCTTAGCAGTGGAAGGAAGGATAGGGGCCATACCCTGAAAAAATTTACACAGTGCTACAGAATGAGTTGAGGCTTTGCATTTAAAACAAAATCCTTTGTAACGACAGTTTTTCCTCTCATGGCCCTTCAGCCCACATTTAAAACACCTCTTATGTAAAGTGTAGAAGCTTACCCACGGAGGACGCACCCTCTGTCTTGTTACTCGTTCCCACCCCGCGGAGAGCTCTTCTCCAGTGTTCCGAATTAATCCGCTCCCAGGACCAGAAGAAGAGGGGATTCTTCTAGAAGGCTCAAAGTTAAGGGTATGGTCTTGGGGGGAAGAGAGCACCCCAAATAGCGACCCAGTGGGATAGTATCGCGAGCTAGAGGGATACGGAGAAATGGGCGTCTGTAAGAGACGGTGGGAACAAGCCAAAATGTCTGTGTCAGGGAGTGTACCCACATGTGCAGGTTCACCAATCGGGTCGGACTCCGCAGTTAAACGCCCCGAAGCTTCTACACATTCCTCTTGGAATGAGGGAAATTTAAGATTTACTAAAGAATTAGAAAATTCTGGAACAGGGGGAAGAGAATTTCCCGCCCTGTCAATTTCGGCATTAATAAACGCACTCATAGAATAGGACAGATCCCGCTTCTCAAGGGATACAAAAGGATTCTCGTCAGACATATCTGACAAAAAGGACGGCGTGGGGCAATTAAAGGCATTGCAGAAATCAGCCGCGAATGGAGCAGGAGAGGCGGCAATTAATGAGGGTGAGTCAGAGACAGCAGGTGAACAGTCCCACCCTAACGAAGTTACAAAATCACCCTTAGAATTATCAACCATTAATCCAAAGTATTCTCGATGAATATTGAAATCATTTGAGACAGTAGGGGGAGTACCTAGAATACTCCCATACAGTTCCCGATGCGTCAGTGGGCGCCTGCACGACGCCGCTTCGAGAACACTGTGTTTCTCGCTGCGATCCCACCGGCGAACACAAGTTTGCCGGAAAACATGGAACAAACACAGGATCCAAAAATAACTCATCGGAGCTGGGAGGCTCAGGGATGACTCCCAAATGAGCACTACCACCAGCTAAAATATGTTCCACCGCAGTAAAAGCGGGCAAGCTCACAACAGAATCAAAAAAATATTCCAAAGTAACAGATCCAGTCGGGGAAAAAACTCTCAAATTCAACGAAAGCAATATCACTGAAGAAAACCAGCATGGCGACAAAGATCTGTTAATAAACATGCAATCCACCACAATATTAGAAGATGCCGAAAAATCAGAGTAAAAGCTAACTCTGGCACCCAGATTTAGCACCAGATCCCTCTATCTGGAAGACCTAACAATCACAGAGGGGAGAAGACCCCTTCAAAGGCCAGTAATGGCTGCCCGACCACCGGAATCAGATCGGGACACAAGGGAAGTGGCTGCCTTACGTTTATGGCTTCCCGGAACCGACACAAGCTTAGGGGAAGATGTTACCAGCCGATTAGGGGAACCCCTCACTGAGCCCTGAGGAAGGGCCTCAGCAGTAGAGGATCGCTGCCTGGACCGGAGGAAGTAAGGAGCACGTCCCCCCTCAGGAGCACGACGGCCAGATGCTCGCCTCCCAGTGCCAGAGGCTCGCCTCCCAGAGGAAGCCATCTCAGAAAGCCCCCAACCTCTTTAGGGCACACGAAATCACTGTAGCAAGCAAGAGGTGCAAAAATCGCGAGAGTGAGTGTAGCAAGCAACAGGTGTTCATATTAATGTTATCTAATCAAACTTATGAAAATCACAAAAAGGACTCCTCGTAAACCAAGTTGCAGCATACACCATATAAAGTTCAAGTAACCACAAAAGCAAATCAAACTTCACGTTAAGAGGGGGAAAAAAACCGACAACGGGAAAGTATTAACAGGAAAGAAAAAGAAAACATACTATGTTCTGTCCAAGTGGAGCAAGAAGAGCAAGCTTGTCAAAGGTCAAGCACTCTCCTCCAGCCTTCACAATCGTGGCCCTCGCAGTGTCCGTAAGCCTAAGAGCAGTAACCTTCGAGGCCAGAACCACATAAACCCTGGTGTCATCCATCACAGTTCCGACAATAACAGCAAATTTATCCTCCTAATCAACAACAGACAAAAAAAGACACAACTTCAGCAAATAAAGAGAAGAACAAGAACAAGAACAAGAACAAAGAAAAAAAATACCATAAATCCCAAGAAAATGAAGAAAAACTAGACCTTATCCTTCACAAGAACCGAGAGAAGTAGTCAAGTGAGACCGTCAAAGTCGAGAGAAGAAGACTAGAAGAGTGTCGTTGCGTCATCGAGAGAGGAAGAGTGCAAAGGCGAAGTCGAGAGAGTAAGAGTTGAAGAAGGATGCGGAGGGACGTGGGTGAGAGTCGATTGTCGAGAGAGGATTGTGAGTAATAATGTATTTATATTTTAGGTTAATGAGTTAGGATTTGGATAAATTTACTAAACTACACTTGGATTAACGAGTTAATGGGTTACTTGTAGCATGCTACTTAAACCGTAACACTCATTAAATTAATTGATGAGTTACCTGGTGACTGTTTAACAGGTCAACGGATATACAAAATCTCTGCTTTAATCTGTTATTAACGGGTCGGATCGGGTAGGATTAACAGGTTATACCCAAATCATTTACAGCCCTAACGGTGTTGCAAGGAAGTTGACACGATGATTGTTGACATGGGCTTTGTTAGCTCTACCCTTCACTTAGAGTGTCACCCTCTGTTCTGACTTGACTAACTAAAGATTGTTCTTGTGCATGATCCTCTTGCTTTTCCCTCGACATACCATGATTTAAACAAATTAACATTTGTTTTAATACACATAATAGTATTATTGTTATTAATTACACATGATAGTGTTACTAACTCATAATAGTAAAACTGTTAATTACTATCTTCAAATATTATTACTAAAATATAATTTTGGTCTCTTGCAAAATAGGAAAATATCAAAATTGTGATAATAAGGAAGAAAATAAAAGTCCAATTGATTTCCAAATATGCATAAACAAAAAAGAAATCCCAAATAACATGGGATAATGGGATTTGATTACTATAAAAAATGTCACTCACTAAAAAGGAGAGGGAACCAAAATGGACATCATCATCAATCATGCGTTCAAATGTGGAAAATTTTAATTTCAAATCCTAAATTAAAAGCGATACCAATCAAGGTGGTTGACAAAAAAAAAATTCAACTATTACTTACATGGTGGGAAAAATAAAAACCACTAATCTACAAATACTAATTAGAAAATAGTTTTACTATTACTAAATTATAGTAACACTAATACGTTAAAAAGTAGTAAAATTAATACATGACTATAAAAAAAATGTACGAATCAGACAATCAAAATCCCAATAAAAAGTACAATCAATAAGTTAATAATGTGACTATGAAAGAAGGAAAGAAAATAACACCGTGCAAAAAAAACATTCTCTTTTTAGTATTACAAAAATAGTAACACTAATACGTTAAAAATAATAAAGCTAATACGTGATTATAAAAAATACATTAATAAAAAAACAAAAATTTCATAATAGAATAGATAATAATTTGACTTAGTTAACATAAAAAGCCATCCATAAATAAAAATTAAGGAGAAATAAAAAAACCACAAAATCCTCTCTTTCTCACCCTTCTCCCCTCTTTCTCTCCCTCCCTCTCTTTCACATACACACATGCACGTAGGGGTGTCAACGGGTCGGGTCTGGGTCGGGTCTACCTATACCCAGACCGAGACTCATCATATTTCATCGGTCTGGGTCTGGGTCCGTGTTTGGGTCTGGGTTTTAAAATCAAGACCTAGACCCAGACTCATGAAGATAATGGGTCTAGGTCCGGGTCTCGGGTCTAATGGGTCTTTCAATCTTTTTTCATTTTTTTTGAAAAAATTAACTTTTTATTTAAACCAAAAACATTGCAAATAAACAATAGCAAGATTGAAATGTTAAACAATAGCACGTTAAACATGTTAAACAATAGCATGATTGAATAGTTGTACAACAATGTATGTGCCTGTAGTAATGCTAAAAGAAGATGATTTCATAAATAAAAAGATGTGATGCGAAAGGTACATGATAATTTGGTATATTTCAGAACCTGAATCATGTAACATCCAGAAAACACAACATCTAAGTATGTGATCCAGAAAACACAACCATTTTTCACAAAAAATAACTACCAATACACCCATAAAGGAAACCAGACAACCAGTTTGTTAAAAAAAGACACAGTCAAAGAGTTCCAAACTTCCAATAACAAGAAGCTCAATACACTTCTTTTTTTTCGAATCATAAGAATTCTCTGTATATGTCCACTGTCCACAACTTGTCTCAGATTTTAACCAACTTTGTTCTACATATAATCTCCACATTCTTTTTAGAGGAGTTGCCTGCATGCTGCATCAAAATGGAAACAAGACCGTAAGCTCTAAAATTTGAAGTTGGATAATTGTAAAATATGCATTTTCTGGGAGAAATTAAGAAGCTCTTCGCAGAAGCTAGGATCACCTTCTTTGAGGAGTGAATACCCTGTGAAATTAAGAAGCTCTTCGCAGAAGCTAGGATCACCTTCAACTGAATTATGAACATATCTAGCAAAAAAAACATTCAACTGAATTATAAACATATCTCTTCAACTAAATACACATTTAGCAAAAAATAAGAAAGGAGGAAAATAAATTGAATAGACAAGTATGATCAGAGATTCAGAGGAAAATTATATGAATCATAAACATAATTTAGAAAACAAAAAAAATTACTGAATCATAAACATATTTAAACTTTACTGAATCATAAACAAAATTCAAGATTTCATGAAAAACAAATAAAAAAGAGATGGCTGACAGGCTAAGTGGCTTCGTCTATCGTCGGCCTGGAAGAGGAAGAGATGGTTCCTTGTGCTGTCTGTCGCCGACCTGGAAGTGGAGGCTCTGTGGGCCTGTGGCTGTCAAGCACTCAAGCTGGGGTGGAGGGGGAGGGGGAGGTGGAGGTCCTCGAGGAGGGAGAGGGGATAGTCAGAAGTCAGATAGATCTAAGGAGGAGGGAGAGCCGGAGAGGGGACAGATCTGAGGGAGGGTCGTCGACCGGTGTAGGGGACGGATCTAAGCTGGAGGAGGGAAAGGGGACGAATCTGAGGGAGGATCGACTCTGAGGGAGAGGGCCGCAGCCCGCAGACGGGGAGATGGAGGAGGGAGAGGGCTGAGGAGACGAATCTGAGGTGGAGGATCGACTCTGAGGGAGTGGGCTGTAGCCCGCAGACGAGGAGATGGAGGAGGGAGAGGGCTGAGGGGACGAATCTGAGGTGGAGGAGGGATAGTCAGATAGGGGACCTCCGGAGTCCGGATCAGGAGATGGAGGAGGGACTAGGGAGGCAGAGCTGAATCTGTTGCGGTCTTGTGGAGGAAGAAAAGGAGAGGCGGAGGAGGAAGACGAGGCCCGAGGGGAGGTGGAGTGTTAGGGGATTAGGGCACAACCGCACAGGGGAGGTGGATTGTTAGAGAAGTGAATAACATATATTATATATATATATATATATATATATATATCATAAGTGAGCGGGTCCACGGGTCTAGGTTTTTTTAGACCCAGACCCGACCCAATAAGTGAGCGGGTCTAACGGGTTCGGGTCCACGGGTCTTATTTTCAAGACCCAGACCCATACTTTGCGAGTCCAGACCCACGGGTCTTGGGTTTAGACCCGACCCATTGCCACCCCTACATGCACGTGCACGCTCGACTCTCTTCCTTTCTCTCCCTCTCTCTTTGTACAACTCCTCCTCTTTCCTTGTCTTTACCTCGCAACTCTCTCTTTAAAATATACGACTCTCTCTCTCATCCACTCTTTCTTTTTCTCTCTCTCTCTCATTAAATATGAAAATTCCATAATATATGGGATATTAATTACAAGAAGTTGTTGAGAAAAACTATAACAAATAAGACAGAAGGAAAATACTGAAAATCTAAAAACTACCAATGAAAAAATGACGGCGGTTCACACACAAACACGCTTTGTATTAAAATAAATAAACCTAAAATTTGGATTTCCCTCTAACCTGCTAAGTGAGATTTTTTTTGATGTACTACAATACAAAGAAAATAAAGATTGTGAACTAACTTCCTCAAATTTTATACTAGAATCTCGATTCAAGCTAATTTTAGATACTCAAAATTTTTACAAAATGCACTTAAGACTTACTCTCACCATATCAGGCCTCTATTACAACATAAGCTCATGTTTTGGTAACCTACTGTCATGTAATAGAATAGCTACATACCTATAACTATTATAAATTAAGTCTTCAAATCCTTTTTCCAGTTGCCTAGGTGATCACCTTTGTTTGGGGGTTTTCCACCTTAATTTCCCAAAAGAAAATTCTTTCTATGCTTTCAATCCTCTCCTCAACTTTTTCCAATAAAAGAGAAACTATGTATTTTTCTACTTTTCAAGTATAAAAGAAAGGAGGAGTATATTTGGTTGGTAAATTCAAACTTTAGCATCGTAGATAACTCACATTTTATAGAGAAATTCATTTTGGATTCTAATGCTAAAAATAGAGATTTTTGGTCTTCTTAAAAAAAAATAGAGCTTTTCTAAAGTTTAATTATAAACCTAAAGCCAAGTGGGGCAATCATAAGATTCTTATTCAAATTCAAGTTTAATTATAAAACTTGAATTATTGAATTTCAAGTGTTGATGTCAAAGGGAATCATAGGTGTTGTAATTTACACTATAATTTGAATTTTCTTTTATGTTTCTCTCCATTTTCCCTTGACACTTGTTAAAACTTAGAATCTTAATTTCAAGTTTCATAATTACAATTTAGTTTTTAACTTTATGACAAATAACAATTTTTGTTTTAAGCATTTTGTGTCGAAAAATACAAAATATATTCAATAGATTATGGTGTATTACATTTTTATTTGAGGGAAAAAGGGAAAATGTCATAGGTAAGTAATTAATATTGATGCACTTTTAATGGAAAAACTCACTCTAGCTCCCTCTTAGTTGAAGTCAAATTATTTATTTGGTCGCTTTAAATAATATCGAGTAGCACTAAAAGAGATTTCTTCATATTTCTACTAGACATTGCAATACAATTTGACCCCTAAACTAACATATTTCTCTAATTAACAGCTATTGACATCAAGGTCTAAAAGAAAACTTATAAATGGTCCCAAATCCATCATTTTCCATCTTTACCTGAGAGAGAGAGAGAGAGAGAGAGGGAGAAGGGAAGAGGAATAAGTTAATCCATTAGTACATATTCATGTTGGGACCATGGAAAGATGGATGCTTGGACTATGATGCTATTGATGGTGGGGGATAAGAAAAATAGTCTTGGTGGTGGTGGTGGTGGTGGTGGGAGATGGTGGCCTTTGGACCTATTGGTGGTGATGTGGTCCTCCATCCCATGTGTGTATATGTATGAGGTTCATGTGACATCATCCAAAAAGTATGCAACTTAGAACGTTGAAGGAGAGGACGAGGGTTGGGCAGTCACTTGTCGATCCGATTTTGCGGTTGAGATTTCCAACAATGATCGACACGACATCATGCTTAACAATAAAGATTACAAATTATAAGTTTGACAATGGATTGAATCTGAATTCAAGACCTTTAGATCTGGACTCATGAAGTTAGAGGTTGGATTTAGAAAATAAAAGTCATAAACTCGAACTTGATAGACACATTTGTTTAATAGGTAGGGTCTAAGTTCAAAAATATGTAGACCTGTGGATCCATGAATTCAGATTATATTATAATAATTATATTTTATTATATAATAATACTAATTCATTTTTTTTTTTAACAAAACCACCATTTTCCTTTCCCAATTATATAACAATTGTATTTAACTATATAATAATACTTATTTATTAGATTATGATTGTTATTTAGTTTTTCTCTTACGAAAATGCTTGTTATTAACTATTGTAATGATTTGATTAGTATCTTGTTATGTATAATATTCATCGGTAATCATATAAATTGTAGTGATCATTATAACTGATAGGTATTTTTCGTCATATTTTTATACAAGTGTCATTTAATGTTCAGATCTATCATACCCGAGATCCAACTCCAGACCTAACTTCATGGGTCTAGGTAAGGTACGGGTCCAAATTTTAATTTTACATTACGAGTACGGTTAGCATCTAGATACAAATTGTTAGGCCTAGATCTAGATATAAGTGGACTCGACCAGTTGTTAGGCCTAGTACAATCTAATTAATCTTCCTCTTCGGCTAGGGGTCATGGTATGGTTATTAGTATCTAAGTGAAAGATTAGGAAGAGTATGTGATGCATGTTCTCCCGATGTGTGATTCGAGATCATTGGGTTTCTATGATTGGACTGGGGGTGCAATCAGCTTGAGCTAAAGTGCTACGTGACCCCAAAACAAGACCTTCCCTTTCCAACGGCAGTTGTATGTTGCTTTCAGTCTCGCACCCCACGTGTGATGTGCCACGTACAAACAATGTAGCAGCAACATCTCTCCCCAATTAAAGAAAAACAGAAGAACTCGGCTTTGAAGAAAGCATGTGCTCCTTCGAGTTCCAGATATAAAATCAAGATTTCATTGATATTCCTATTATGTATAAGTTGCAGGTGATCACTGTAACCATCAATGCCTAGTATTTCTTCTCCCCCGTTTCTTTTGCAGCAATGCCTACAACTACCTTTCTGTTGGCATCCAGACTTGTGATTGTTTTCCCATTTCATTTAGGTAAATGTGATGGGCATGAGAGATATCTTCCATCATATTCTCCAATATATATACACCTACATATGTACTAGATAAACGTTTTTGCTTCTTTGGGGTTTATTTCTACTCGTACATTCTTTAGTAGTATAAGGATTGTATTCTTAGGTCCTTTCTTTTAACAGGTTGGACTAAATTTAGAGTTAATTTTAAGTGGCACACATACTAGTCTAGGTTGAGCCTAGATGTCATGTCAATCCAAATGTCTCCATTTTGATATTTGTTTGCAATTAATTACATGAAAGAAAAAAAAAACTATTGTCTAAAGGTCTGTGAATATTATTCCTTAAGAAAGCATAAAAGTTGAAGATAATTAAGTTATCTATTTGGTTCATATAATAAAAGGCAACAAAACGAAAGATAATCAAATTTTACAAAGGATTGTGTAAGCATCCTTTTGTCTTAGGTAGCATTTTGGATGACTTGAGATTCTCACGAAATTATCAACAATGGACTTCATAATCCATGTTAGATTTTTTATTTATTCCATGGATTGTGAGAGTTACTAAGCCGCTTCTTGGATGTAGAATAAAAAAAGAAGGAATAAGTGGAATATAGTATTAGTAATTTGATAGTATTGTTATTATATTTTTAAGTAATTTTTTTGTTGAGGTGAATAAACAAGTATAAAAAGAAATTCTGATATAGTTAGAAAGTGAAATAAGTATCGGAATAATTATTTGGACAACCAGATGGAATAGAAATTCTTATTTTGATTTTATTCCATGAGTCATTCCAGAGCTAAAACAAGGCTAATAGTTTAGACAATGGTGAGAATTCAGGCATGCTGAAGTTGCATAGAGATTGTTGACTTTGTTTATCAAAATTTAACTTGAGAATCTAATCCAAAGGCTACCTTAGTTGGTATAATTTTCGGTTACAATATTATTAGACCAAGTAAAAGGAGATATCAAAAGATTTCTCCTAAATGCAAGAGAAGGTGACTAGAGTGATATAATAGTTTGCTAAGGGTGTATTCGGGAGAGAGCCATGACAACTTCTAATCCATCAACGTCACACAAGCTCAAGCTCCCCTGAATAATTAATTTAGGGAGGCTAAAATTACAATCTAGATGGTAGAGAAAGTGTATTACTTGAATAACAACCTTCTCCTATAAAGTTTGCACTATATTAAACAAGAAATGATCTTAATTTTAGCAAAATACATATTTTATATTTAAACCAAGAAGACACAGTCTAAAAGGAACTAAGGTAGCGTTTGATAACGCTTATGAAAAAATAGATTATTCTCATAAATAATGTTTTTAAAAAAAATTACTTTTCACAACTTTTTATAATCAAGTTATTTAAAAGTTTTTATACACAAACAAAAAACTAACATATTGAAATAATCTAGCTTAAAAAAACTATTTGGTTCATTTTTTTAAGAACAAACGTATTTTTGAATAAACTGATTCTAATAATCGTTACTAAATGGACCCTAAAGCTAGAAAACTCTTCCAAAACTGTCTTCAAATCATCTACTCTATGACAGTGAAGTCCTCAAGAAAGCACCTCATTTTGACTTTAATTATCATTCTAAAAACCCCTTTCTTTCAAGAGTTTATTTAGGTCCTGTTTGGGATTTGATTATTTAGCAGATACTTATGTAAGAAAAAAAAATGCTTTGCTCATTTTGGGTGTGACTTTTCCTAACAGTCATTTGGACATACTTTACCTAATAGTCATTCGGGGCAATTTACACAAACATAGAAATTCTTACAGGCGGAATGAAAAAGCTCCAGACAGTAATTTTCTGTTTTTTCTTTCTCTTCATTTTAGGTTTCTGAATTTGATGTATTATATTTTATTTTATAATCAGTTGTTTCTACCAGAAGCAAGCAGGCTGAGGAAGTCATCTCCAAGAAGCTAACGATTACTAATTCTAAAGCGAAAACATAGAAACCAAGAATGTGTTTGTTTTTTTTTTTTTTTGTTAACGGTATTAGTATTTCTTTTAATATCTTTTCTTACATCCCAGTAAGTCATAAGTTTCAATAGATGTTACAAAAACGAAATCCCCGTCACGCAACAGGTGACACAAAAGATGGGGAGTGAAAGTGTTGATAAAATAAAGACAATCAACACAGGATCTGCCTTTAGCAGCCACAAAATAAAAATTCCTATGTTAAACTGTTTGAGCTTGTAGATAAGAGTTAACCAGGGGTTAAAAATGCCCTGAGATCAGTGGTGTGCCATGGACCATCTCACTATCGGGAGCCAAGCCTTGCCCCCCCCTCGCTGCTCTGTCCAATTGCAGTTGCAGCCAGAAGATTTTCAGTCTTCTCAAAACCTGAAGC
>JAMKQA010004716.1:0-21132 GCA_024699735.1 Posidonia australis | reverse complement strand
AGGAGAAATAGAGTGAGAGTAGAGAAACTAGAGAAGAAGGAAGAAACATGGAGAGCTCGCCGAAGACCAAAAGAGTTCTAGAAGGAGTAAACCCGCCAAAACGGAGAGGAGTCGTCGAAGATCGCCATTAGGGTACCCATCTCTGACCTCTCTTTGTGATTTTCATTCCCAATTCATGATTAATGATTCGAGTCTAGTTAAAAAGCATGGGTATGAGTAGATTAGAGTAGAATCATGGATGTAAATTAATTTTAGAATTTTTCTATTATTTTTAAGAGATTTTGATAAATTTTCGAGACTAAGCTATAGTGATTTGAGAATATGCTCTGTGGCTTGTGATTTTTATATCTTGAGTTATATCCAATGGTTTTTGATAAAATTTGTCCCAAAAGAAAGTAGACTTAACATGTTTGAATATGTGATTTTTGCAAGATTTGTGGCCTACTGGAGATGAGTCCACCGAAGGCCCCAACTCTAGCGAGAGTCGAACTTGGAAAGAAGAGACCCTTTTACAAATTCCCTGGTACGACATACCGAACCTAGCCGGTATATTGAACCAAGGCTCTAGACCACTTTCAGAATAACAGGCATTTCGACATATTGAAGAATTTTAGTCTATCGAAACAGGCTCCAGAGCTAGTTTTGAGATTTTGTAAGAAACCTAATATCCTTTATATGTATGTTTAGGGTATAATTGTTTATCAAGAATTTCTCGAGATTTCAGCAAGATTTGTAAAAAAGAGTTGTTTTATAGAAATGAACTCCGTAATGGAAAAGATTTAGAAATGAGATTTTAAAGAAAAATGCATGATTTCAGAAATAGATTTTCAGGAGTTCTATGAGGATCCACATGGTAGTAAGACAGTAGCCTTAGGGTTCATGACCTAATTGGTAACGGTCATCGTCCGAAATTGTAGATACCAAGGTTGAGAACTTGGAGAAAAGAGATTGGGTTTCTCAGAGAGACTAGTGTTAGCTGGGCTAGGTGAGATGACTTGAGTGTCCAAACACCAATGAGGCGTTGGAAGAATGCATCTCCGTGCAATGAGAAAAGAAAAAAGATTAACATGGCCCATTGGTCGGGACGTTGGTATGTCCGCACGGAGACTTTTACCATGGCAGTGCAGGAAATTAAAGTTGATGTCTCTCAAACTGCTTGTAGCCAGGTCACCCCTGATCAAGATGGCACTAGAAAAGATTTCCAGATTTGAGATTGTATGATAGTTTTTAAGTTAAAATCAAGCTGAGTTTTTGGTTTTTGAGTTTTAGCTAGATTCTAGTTGAGATAAAAACAATATTTTAGAACTAGTTTCAGCCAAAGAGTTGTGTTTTGACCAAATTTGATATTTGTATTTTAGGTTGGAGTCAAGTCCAGAGTTGTTTCCAAAAAATATTAGAGCATGAGATTTTAAAACAGAAAAATAAAATATTTGAGAAAAGTATGATGATTTCCAGAAAGAATTTAAAAGAGTTTTGTTCTGATTTTGAGAACTTAGAGTTTACTTTTGTAGAGGTTTTCCATTATGTTTACTTGTGGACGCATACTGGGTGACTTAAAAGTCACTCATACATGTTTTATAATGTCTTCTTTTCAGGTGCACAGTTGAAGTGCAGCCTAGTCTGATGTACGTAGACGGAGACACTAACCACCCATAGGTTTTAGGTAGATAACAGTCTAGTTCTCTCTTTTTTTATTTTAGTAGTTGGGTAGAGTCTATTGTCAGCTAGTAGTACCATTTGGGGGCATTACACATAATCCTATTGTATTCCCTTCAGTGGAGCCTAGTGCATGACATTATTCATGGCAAATTTTTTTCACTTTATTTGGCCGACCCTTTCTTAGCTTGGGAGTTTTTAAGAAATATTTCTTTTTGGTTATTGAGGTTTCGAGAATAATAGATTCTTTAGTTATTTTTGTTAAATGCACCTACAACCTTAATAAGTTGGGGATTGTACTTGTATCTAGTCCTCTGTTATTTTTGTTGCTTTGCGGTGGCACACATTGTCAAGTTTACATTAAATGAAATCCTACCGTTTACACATAAAAAAAGGGCGAAAGTTTGGTGTTTTTTTTTTGTTTTTTTTTTTGGTTTGTGTTGATGAGGCACTTGGTCTTTTAAGAGTAGAGTCTTATTGAATTTGTGAATTTGATTAGGACGGTTTGCAATGGTTTTCTAGAATGTTTTTTTTGGAATTAGATTACGAATTATTGTTGTCTGTTGTGGTAGGAAGATTTTTGTAATTTTGAAACTGATTGCCTTCGAATGTTTTTGGCAGCCATGGGGTGCATGATTTATTCATTTTACCATGAGATGTGTTTGAATCAAAGCAACATGAACTTTGTGTTTTTTACTTTTTGAGGAATGGAAACCTCTCCCCCATCAAGCTGAATAAACATACAGCAACAAAGGATAGGTCTAAGGTTGATGACCGTAATCTGCCACCGTCGACCGTGTAAATCTAAACTTACATCCATGTATGAAATAACAATCTCAAAATTAACTCTAATATGATTCAAACTTGGGACTCAAAGGTAAAGAACATCTCAGGTGGACAACTTAAACTTTGTTTTTGTTATTTTGTTAGGTGATAGCGATGAGTGATGAAATTGATGATGATGATGTCATTCTGATAGTAGAATTTAACGTTTAAGAAAGAACTCCTGTTCATTACATGTTGAGGCACAATCGATGAAGATTTGTTGAAATCATTGAAAGAGTGAATTTAGTTTTAAGCAAAAGCTAGAGGCTTGGGAATCCGAATTTCCTAAACAATATAAAGGGGGAGTACACCATTCAACTTTGGTAAGAGAGTATCACAAAGAAAATGAACAAAAATATGGATATCTTTCAAAAAAATTGGAAGTCCTCCTTAGTCCTTACTCCTCTTCACCTAGAGATTATCTCATTGTAATGGAGAATATAGATTCAATCCCACAATGAAACATCGCATTTGGATTGAAAGATGTAAAAATACCAAGTTTTTTTGCTTAAGCTTGTCTTGGATCTCACTCGTAAAATATCTCACTTGCCCTCTGACTCCTTATCATGAGATTTGACCCATCATAAGTAGTGTTGAGCCTTGTGTGAAGGGGTCTACTTGCCTTAAAATTTAGTTAGTGTTTTGGAAATCTTTTTTTACATGGATTTATTATATTAAGTACTTATTGTCTAATAAGTGCTTCCAAATGAATCAACTTATCGAATTTTTTTAAAAAAAAATTGTCTGTAGCTTTTTAGTTCATTTTAAGTTATTGAGGTAACTTTTAAAAAAGCTAATAGGTGTTAGCTTTCTGAAATGCTATGATATTAGCCATAGTTTTTCAATGATATCCTTAGAAGTTATTTTTAATTATAATTTAAATTAAAGCACGACGATAGTGATGGTGGTCGACGATGGCGGTGGTGGTGGTGGTCGACGTCAACGATGACAGTGGTGGTCGACGACAGTGGTGGTTGTGGTAACCAACGGTGGCAACGACGATGGTGGCTGCTAGCGACAACGGCTGCGGTGGTAGTCGATGATGGCAATGATTTTGGTGGCTGACAACGGTGATGGTGGTGGTGGCTTACGACGATGGCGATGGTGGTTGTCGACAACGACAGCGGCGGTGGTGGCCGACGACGACGACAGTGGAAGTGGTCGGCGACTGCGGTAGTGGTCGACGACGACAGTAGTGGTGGAGGACGGCGACGGTGGTGTAGCGGTGGTGGTTGCCAAAGACGACAATAGTGGTGGTGGCCGACAACAACGACGATGGTGGTTGTGATGGCTGACAACGATGATGACGATGGTGGCAGTCGACGATGACGAAGGCGGTGGTGGTCGGCAATAATGGTGGTTGTGGTGTCCGACATTGGTGATTGTGGTGGTAGCCGATGACGATGGCGGTGGTAATGACCGATGACGATGGTGGTGGTGGTGGCTGACGATAGTGACGATGGTGATGGTTGACGATAGTAGTGATGGTGATGGTCGACGACAGCGGTAGTGGTGGTGGTCGATGATAGTAATGGTGGTGGTGGTCGGTGACAACAAGAATGGTTGTGGTTGACAACAGCAACGATGGTGGTGACCGACGACGGTAGTGGTGGTGGTGGTAATCGATAACGGTGGCAATGGTAAGGATAATATAGACCTTTGATTAACTCATATATACTTATTAGATATACAAACCAAACAAAATTTTCTTTATCTCCATAAAAGTTATAAAAAGTACTACTTAATAAAAATTAACTTTTCTCAATAAATTACGTTAAGAAAAGCGTTTTCAAATATAACCTTAGAAAAACTTTGATTTTAGTACTTGATTGAACCATAACCTCCTTTCCTATGTTCTTTTCGGCCTCGTCCATGACTTTGTGTTTAGTTTAGATTCCGATAAGAATTATTTTATAAATAAAATCTAAATTAAATAAAAAAATAGAATTAACTTAATTATAAAAACGGATACAATTTCTACTGTACATTACAGGAGTAAAAAATTGGAGTAGTGAACTTGTGACTAAAAATCAAATTCTGTGAAAAAGACAATAAGCTAAAATCTAAATCAAGCACAAGCTATGTCATTAATAGAACTCCCACACATTGTCCTCGATATTTCAATAGAATCTCATTTCTCCTCTACATTACCTGCTTGAATCTCACCATCCCTTGGTCCTACTTTCAAATTAACAACGGGTGCATATTTCACAACCCTAGATTGTTGAGAATCTTAAACCATGACCATCCAAGAATTCCTGCTCCGTTAGCGAAAGAGTGTCATCACTCTATACGACATCAAATGGATTGAGTCTACAGTCACTTGATCTAGTGGTGAAGTCTCTTTGTAGTTGTACAAGCTGTCAGGAGTTCGACTCCCATGAACATCATATATATTACATCAATTGATAGTAGTTTCTCATAGTAAAGTGTTTGAACGTAATATATATAAATTACCGTTTTAAAAAAAAGAACAACAAACGGATTGATAATAGACGTTGGCATGCAAAATTCTTTTATTGAAAGAATGATCGTGGCACGTCATGGCGTTTTTTTTTTTTTTGGGTGTATGGTGTTGGCGGTGGGGGCCAGGCTTGGACTCTTTTGTGACGTTGGACTGTTGGCCTAGTCCAACCTGTCACAAGGCCGAACGGTTTCATACTTATTTAATCAGGTTTGGGACTAAAATATTTAAGAATTAAATTATGAATTTCTATTCCTACACCATCAACTTCCAATTCATGTATCTCAATGTCTTGAAGTTATAATTAATTTAAATATCGATTAGTCATTTAATAATGTTATAATTTAACCTCTTATGATCATTTTGCTCTCCATCTTCTCCTCTCTTCCGCCTTATCCTTCTCCCTCTTCTACTTCTTCCATCTCTACCCTCCATATCTTCCTTCTCACTCGCAAGTAAGACATGACAACAACAATAGCAATGATGGTACAGTTTCACTCACTTAAAACCACAACCATCTATCTAAGGTCGCTAACTCCTCCCATCAAAAATCATGTTTCAATGTCAACAATGACGTTGACAACGTCCAAGAAGCAACAAGGGCCAAACACTACAATCACATCAGTAGTCTCTTAAATTCTATCCTCTAAATCATCCTCTCTTGCCTTCCCATCCTTGCATCCATTTGAACTAGTATTTTTGGTGAATTGGTAACTAAAATTGTAAAGCCATTTCACCATTCACCATTATGGACATAGCATATATGGATATATAAGATATATCCATATATTACCTGAGGATCTACGACATATACAAGGTATCACAGCATACACCTGAGTATAACAGAATTGACGTCGTCTATGGCCTGAGGAAAGAGGATTGATGACAAAGTAAAGAGGACCGTCGTCAACAGCAGAGGAAAAAGGATCGACGTCGTCTGTGGCCTGTCACCTGTGGGAGTGGGATTAGTGTCGTCTATGACCTGTGGGATTGCCAGTAGAGGAAAGAGGATCGACGATTCGATGTTGGCGACGTCATTTATAGGAAAGGAGACTACGATGTGGCCATGACACTATAGGTCTGTGACTGTGGCATTGTGGGTGTGGCCGTCGACGGCATCGTCCATAAAGAGTAGGGGGCTAGAGAAGAATATTACAACGTTGGCATATTTGTGGCCTGTGGGAGTGGGATTTTGGTTTGGTCGTTTGAGTTGGGTATAGGGAATAGGGATGTATGGCAATATGGTTTAGGATCGACTATAAGGAATAAGGATTTTTCATTTTTAAGATTTGGTTTAACTTTATATATATATGTGTGTGTGTGTATAATAACAATTATATCTATGGATTAAAGAGTTAACGAGTGACACTAGTAGTGTACTTTTACCCTTATACACTAAAAAGATGGTGAAACGAATAACGAGTTAGCAGATGAATGGATTGATAAACCTCTACCCTTATAGTCGTTCTTAACAGACTGGGTTGGATCGGATTAGTAGGTCTACCCTTATCTACTTACCGTTGTTTCACGACACATTAGGCTAGTTATGAACTATATTAAGCTAGTGGGCTTAGATTCAATCATGGCACCTAGCGTTTGTAAATGATTTTTTTTGATAAAAAACGAACTTTAAGGCAACCATGAAAGAAAGATTCGTTTGTAACTAACTTTCTCAGTGAAAGTTTAATTCCAAACAAAGCCGATAGCCACATTGTACATTTCCAATCACAAGCCCATATCAAAACTAAGGGATCCGGGTACCAAACAAGCAGATCCATTGGATCCCACTACCTCCACTCCAGATCATCGGGTTCCACTCTTTCATGCCCGACAGCTGAGCTCTTCCCGGCCAGGCTGCCACCCTTCTCCCCACCGGTGCAAATGGAAACCCTCCACCACCACTCTCCCCTCCGGTCGCCCTTCCACTTTCAAACCGCCCACAATTCCTAGTCTCCCCTCCTTCTCCTCCACCACCTCCTCCTCCTCCCCTGTTCCCGCCATGGAGAAGCAACCCTCCTCCCGGCAGCTCCAGGCCCCGTCCCCGCAGGAATGGGAAACCCTAATCGACGACTTCCAATCCGGCTCCTCCTCCCGCCAATCGAAATGGGTTCCGGCCGGAAACCCTCTCCTCCTCCTCGAACTCGCCCTCTACTCCGTCCTCCGCCGCGACTTCCCCGTCCAGGCCAAACCCCATGTCCTCTTCTTCGTCGAGGAGTTCTCCCACGTCCTCATCCCCTCCCCTGAAAAGGATGCCGCGGCTGCCCTCTCGTCCATCGTCGACGCTGTTAAATCTATCTTCCAGTTGACTTCATCCGAGCCGTCCGCCGCGGGGTTGACGGCGTTCATCAAGGAGCAGGCCATGGTCTGCGCGACGTCGGTTGCGATCTCGGTCGATGCGGTGGACCACGCGCCGAGGGAGCTGGTGAGTCTTGTGGAGCTACTGCTCGCGGTGATTAATCGGCCGAATCAGGGGCCCGATCGCCAGACGAGGGGTGTTGCTTGCGAGTGTCTCCGGGAGCTGGAGAAGTCGTGTCCGTGTTTGCTGTCGGAGGTGACTGGGCATATCTGGAGTCTTAGCCAGAACGAGAGGACACACGCTTCGCAGAGCTACATGCTTTTGCTCACTTCGGTGGTTCATAATGTTGTTGCTCATGTTGGGGTTTCTTCGAACATTTCCATCCTGTCGACGTCTGGTCCTTTGGTTCCTTTCAACATTCCGAATTACGTGAGGAGCCGCGGCGAGAATGCTATTGGGAATGGAAATCTGAAGGAGATAAGAAAGGTGATGGCTTTCTTGCTTGAAAGACCCATGATTCTGACCCCGCTGGCCATGATGGAGATGGTATCTATCTTGACGAGCATCGTGGGCGTTCTCGAGCTACATGGATCCGTGGCGGCACTCATGAAGGTGCAGTTCTTTGGCCTGCTTTATTCGTATGATCCTGTCCTATGCCATGTTGTTCTCATGCTGTATTCGCATTTCTCAGATGCGTTTGCCGGTGAAGAGCAACGCATCATCGAACGTCTCGCCCGCATTGCCAAGGAGGCCCAACATCCACTTGTTTTCCGGCTGCTTGCCCTCCATTGGTTGCTGGGTATAACGTCATCTAGGCCACCAGATCGGAATAGACCTCTCCTGCCCATGTCATCGAGCTTCTATCCAACATTATTTGATCCTCTTGCATTGAAAGCCGTGAAGCTGGATGTGCTTGCTCATATTGCAGCCGGACTCGATGGTTCAAAAGTAGATGAGAGCGTCAGCAAGGAAGACAAAGGTGTTTCTGTAGTGAAGCTGTTTGAGGATGGTCTGGTATGTGTCTCAGCATTCAAGTGGTTGCCTCTTTGGAGCACCGAAACATCTCTGGCTTTCCGTATGCTGCATAAGTTTTTGATTGGGGCGGTTCCACATTCGAATTCTGCCAATTCTGATGTCAATATTCTATTGGACTCTGCTACTTTCCGCACTTTACAGGTATGATTTATATTTTATAGCAAGCATATTTCTTACCGAGTCTTGAGTTCCACTAGTTTATGCATTAAAAACTCGTTGCAGAATATGTTGGTGGGTCTGGCCTTTGACAACCGTAGATTGGTTCCAGTAATAGGAGCATTTTTTGATCGTCTGAATGGATGCCAAGTTCATCAACTTGTAGGAGAGAAACTGCTCCAGAGCATGGATGAGTATCTGCTGCCTAAGCTCATCCCAGACTACCGGCTCCCTTTATATTTCCCCATCTTTGACAGGATTTCAGAGAATGATGCTATACCCCCTCGTCGCTTGTTAGAGTTACTTACCAAACATATGGTGTTTCTTGTGGAAAAGCATGGGCCAGACACAGGGTTGAGTTCATGGTCTCAAGGAAGTAAAGTCATGGGTATTTGCAGGAGGATGCTGTTGCACCATCACAGTTCCAGAATATTTCTTTTTCTATTGCACCTTCTCTCCTTCACATGTCAGTTCTTTCCGGACTTGGAGGTTCGTGACAATGCAAGGTAATTGAGAAAAGAATCTCATTTACATGCTTGATAGCTTTGTGGTCTTTGTTCACTTTTCTGATTCCTATAATGGTCATTTGTTAGGATCTACTTACGGATGCTCTTGTGTATCCCTGGAAGGAAACTGAGACACATTCTTAGTTTTGGAAATCAAGTCCTAGGTGTCTCACCCTCGCCACACCCTGCCTCATTATTCCAGTTTCCATCACCTAGTCCTCAAATCAAGATGACCGATGGTGTATCCTCTTATATACATATCGATCGGGTGACCCCGTTGCTCGTGAAACAATCATGGTCTTTAATAATACCTAACTGGGGTGTTGAAGTGAGTGAACCAGTTATTACGGATGTATCTGTCATCTCTGGTACCACAGATTCAGGAACAAAGGCCGAAGCAAGCATGAATGGAATAACCTGTCAAAAGGATTATTTTGATACGGTGAATTCAAAAGATTTGTTGTGCTTGATGGATTCAAAGGTTGCAGAGATATTGGATATCCTAAGGAAACATTTTGTATGTATTCCAGATTTTAGACACATGTCAGGACTCAAAATCAAAATACCTTGTACTCTGTGGTTTGAGGCTGAATCATTTTGCCGCATATGGGACGTTTCTTTCCCTATTTCTGATGGGATTGATGAGCTGCCTGCCCTGTATGCATCAGTTATTAAATTCTCATCTACATCAAAATACGGTTCTATTCCATCATGCCGGGTACCTTTTCTTCTTGGTGAACCTGCAGGTAGTGATCAAGGCATCGTACCCGTAGAAAGTTTCTCTCAGGGGAATTCGAGCTTTCGAGCATATATGTTGATAGAACTAGAACCTCAAGAACCTCTGCCTGGTCTCCTTGATGTGATCATTGAGGCAAATGGAGAGAATGGACAAATTATCTCTGGTTCATTGCAGAATATCACAGTAGGGATGGAAGACATGTTTCTCAAGGCTCATCGACCTTCTGATGTTTCCGAGGATTGTGTTGTAGAATACTACTCCAATCTATTTGATGCTTTGTGGGAAGCTTGTGGTAGTTCTGCCATAACAGGAAGAGAGACTTTTCCATTGAAAGGAGGCAAAGGTGTTGCAGCCATTTATGGTACAAGATCAGTAAAACGTCTTGAAATTCCTGCAGTTTCCTTGATTGGCATTGTTGAACAACATCTTGCTCCATTTATTGTTAGTGTGACTGGAAGCTCTCTTATAGATATTGTGCGGAGCAGGGGAGTCATCATTGATGTTGTCTGGAAAGAAGATTGTCTGGATTTTGCTGCTAATGATGCTGTGGCTTTGGTACCATATTCTGAAAACACTCCTCTTCAAATCACGTACAATGAGGATGGAAGAGATGTAGACGCTCGACTGTCCACAAGGAAAAGAAA
Organism: Posidonia australis; assembly: GCA_024699735.1. Taxonomy (NCBI): domain Eukaryota; kingdom Viridiplantae; phylum Streptophyta; class Magnoliopsida; order Alismatales; family Posidoniaceae; genus Posidonia; species Posidonia australis. Next base: position 10,811 of record JAMKQA010004716.1, on the reverse strand, counting down.
CATGGGCACTTTTCTTGTTCTAATATTCCTGCCACCCAGGTTCCATCTGCTTTTCCAGATGGAGGTGAGTCAATCCACAACATTGGTTCGGATCAGGACTGATCATTGGCCATGTCTGGCTTATATTGATGAATATCTGGAAGCTTTATTTTTGAGTTGAATCAAATTGCGCTGGAAATCGTTTTTTTTTTTTGACCCTTAGACATTGCAAGATTCTTTTGAGATGTGGAAAACCCATCTTTGTATTTTCCAATCCTTTTGAGTCCTTTTGTGGCAGGCATTTTGAAAATTTCTTCTCTGAATAAGCTGTGCCTTTTCTTTAATGCTTCTTTGTGAGCTGTAATGTTCTAATGTATGAGGCATCAAATTTTGTGTATATACAACAAACAATCAGCAAACAATCCATGTACTGTTTTATTTTGAGCGTGTCACTCTCGTCACCCTCATATTTTTCAACGATCTATCTATGTTGTAGGTTACATGGTGGACATTTACACGATCAGTATATAATCATTGAGCAGTGACAATACTTGGTGCATCACCCGCAGAGTCTGGAATTGCCCACTTCAATCTCTCACTTTGTTTTGTTTGAAAGTGTGGTGGACGTACGTAGAAGTCGGGTGAGGCACAGGTTTCACTTTAATTTTGAAAATTTTAAAGAATAATATGCAATTTATCTAACTTAAAACCCAAGTATGCCTAACCCAGCCACCAGTTGCGAGTATAAGCCCTAATCATTTTCCCAGATCCCCTAATCCCTGAAGAGGAACAGTGACAAGCCGGTGCAGCACTCAACTGCGTAAGTTGTGAAGTACTCCACGTCTCCATCGAGCACCACTGGTCCAAAGACCACAGGCAGTGGCGTAGTGCCACCGGAGGAGGTGAGGAGCAGTGGCGAGCCGACGTCCGACGAAGCACTCCACGCCTACGAGCCTTTTTATCCTTGTGTTAACTCTCAAGTTACATTTCGAGAGTACGGAGGAGGATCTAATGTGGTGGATCATAGAACCAGCCGCCATATATGTAGGAGAAAAGGATAATATTAGAAGAAAGATGCAAAGTTTTTATTGTGTAGGTATGACTTTGGTCCGTACAGGTATGTTTTCTGTATATCGCATCATGCTATTTTTTTGTGAAAAAAAACAATGCACTGTGCTCCTTTTTTTATGTGAAAAAAAAGAGCACTGTTTCACAATTTCTGGAAGAAGAGGGAGCAGGAGGTTATTTAGGGGAAGCAGGAGAAAAGATTAAGTAGAAAGTTGGGGAAAGAAGTCTATGCCAACAACTGAGTTATGACTTCACGTGAAGTATATCTTCTTAAATTGAAAATGTAATGTTTCTTATATTCGTTGAATTCAACTTATAATTCATCCCCGTTTACAAAAAAAAAAAAAAAAAACTTATAATTCATCCCAATCTGCTGAGGTCACTCGATCTAAACCAAGAAATATAATAGCACATGTGTAACATATAAAATGTTGGATCAGTAAGGATTATTGTTGACGAAAGAAATTTGATGATGAAATGAAAATACTCAAACAGTTAAATAGTTAATTAAGTAAAAGATCTATTGTAAAATTGTACATAACATTATACTAAAATATTAGAGAAATTATTAGTAAAATTTTTGATTAATTTCCTTGTTATCCATTTTTTTTAAACTTTTCAATTTTTCATATTTTCAATAACAGGTAGTATGATTTCTAACAATTGTAGTGTTTATGTTTTTATTTTTTTTATTTTTTTTCTAACAATTGTGTTGTTGTAGTATTATAGTAATTGATTCATTAAACAACAAACGATAAATGTGCAGTATGTTGATGTGTACGTTGGCAAGTACTAGTCACTCCCACAAAGGAAAAAAAATTCAAAAACCAAGATTAACTATCAATTATTGAAAGACTTTAGGAGAATTGATATTTAACAACTAAAACTAAATTAACAGGATGCAACCAAATTAATTAAAACCTAAGATTTCGAATTCATTCATGTGAAGTTGAGAATACATGATTAAATATCCTCTATCTCTTATTTTAGATCTCGATAATTTGATTAATTAATTTTTTACCCTAATAAGTATAAACTACATGCAATGCATCGTAGAAAATTAAATAAGGAATCAAAAATACATAAAGCTAAATAAATCAAATGATATATGATAGAACCAAGATTATATACATGACTTCTAATTTATTCTTTCTTAAGTATAGTATAAAAAATTTAATTCAATATTAACTTATCAAAGTTTATCGAATGATGAGTGATTTACGTAATACATATCCGATTTACATAATCATAGCAACAAAGCACAAGAAAAAGAAAAAAACTTAATCATAACATTTCAATTCATATGAACTTTATATCAACCCTAGAATTAAAAACTTAACTACTTGTGAAGACGACAGAAAATAAAAACCTAACTAAAGGACTTGAAATAAAGGACATAATTGAAAAAAATATAACATTTTATTGATAGAACCTAAGATTACAAATAGAGAAGTACTTGAAGTTCTTTCGTGATAACAGAGGAAAAATTTAAGCCTAAAGGTGGAAGATAATTTTATAAATTTACAACATTATTCCTTTTATAGACTCGCAAGGCATTTTATATGTCAGAAACAAATATAGCTCAAAAGTTTAAATTCTAAATTCAAACACTAAATATTTACAATTATATAACAAAATTTCCAAAAAACTGAGTCAATATCTGTTCTGTGGGAGCCTAGGAGATGCCACTTGTACATTTGAGTGCCTGAGAGGTCCCCAAGCTTTCAAATAATCTAGACTTTAGTTTTGTTTATTTCGTCGGTTAACTAATATCTATCCAAGTCTTTAAGTATGTGAAAATTTGGATTTAAATCTTCGACGTTGTTCCACATTCATTGTGCAATTTTTTTTTTCTAGTTCAAATATAATCTGAATTTAAATTCAAATTTGAATTCTTTACACATTCATTCTTTTTTCCTCCTTTTTCTAAATTCTTTTTGAGTCCCCAGATTCTTGCAAAAATTACACAAAACACTTCAAGTAGCATTATTCATATACATTAATCAATAAATATGAAGAATAAAATATGTATGAATTATATATTCATAAAATATTCCTATACCTATCATTTACTAATCTTTGAGCAAAACTGACTTCAACTAACCTAAGAAAAATAGGAAAGTTTTAACTCATTTTCGCAAGAATCGTGATTGTACTTAGCACGTATAATAAGTCTTTAAACTCATAGGTTGCCTTAATGAACGAATGGTGTCTCATGAGAATTTGTAGTGGATCCATCCACAAAATACCAGAAGAAAAATAATAAAAAATAAATATAAGTAAAAAATAAAGAAAAGAAAAAATCTACAATATTCACATTAACCTACTTAACTAGAGATATCCGAAGTTCCCAAGAACCTTACCGTAATTCTCCAATTTTACATTTATTAAGAACCTTCATCCTGTCATCATAAAGGCTCTATCTTATTTTTCAAATCATCGTCTTAAAAATTACTCATATGTACCTTGTGTTTGTGAAATAAATCTTAGCATGAGTTTTTGAATCAAATCTTACCACTCTACCAATTTTATTGATTTAGTGAGTTATGCCTTGCTTTTTTAGACATTATTTTTAGTTATCCATTTAGTGAGTTTTAGGTCAATAAATCCTAAACCAGACGATTTTAGGTTACTAGATGTGAAAATACCCCTAAGGATTAATTGCTTCAGTAGCTAACGCCACGAATACAATACTTGTTTTTATCCTCTAATCATCTTTTTACGTAAATATCAATGCTTATTGATGCACATTACCTAGTTACTCAATGATTAGTAGATTTGACTTTCTTTTCTCTCTCTTTTTTAATTGTTAAAGTATTTTAGGTCTTCCTCTTTTTTTCATAACTAAAAACTAGAGTGACAGTACAGTATATGATACATTTAAGTTATAAATATTTTAGATGATATTCTTTTGCAAATTTTGTTTCTATTCCTTGAATTATAAAGTTTCCAATTACTCAATCTTACCTTTGACCTTCAAATCCAAGGTTACTAATTCACTCCTAAGTAATTACACCAATGTGGATTTTTTTTTTCAATTTTTGAATGAAATGAAAATAAAATAAAATAAAACATCTTTTTGGTTTTTTGTATTTCTTTAATAAGAAAATGAAGAAACACAGAACAAACTCTAAAAATAATGAAAAAGATACAAAGAAGACTCCCCTCATACCTAAATTATGCATTGTTCTCAATGTATGCAATAAATGATATGATCAATGAAATGAAATAAGATTAAAACAATGATACTTGATTCTCTATGATGTGCTTTTACTGTTAAAAAAAGAAAAATTATGTATAATTTATACATATTCACAATTAAAGTGCATAAAAATTCATAACCTCGTCAATCTCTGGGGCACAATCTTAATTTGGCTAAGGAGGCGGTTTGACTTTTGCAAATTTTTTTCAGCATGTTCAAGTCACCATTGGATTTCCCTTAATCGAGCTTCGTGAATTTTCCAAAGGGATGGAATTAGATTAGATAAACCTAAGTAATTTAATTGAATATGGAATGAGGACTTGAGATCATAATTGACTAGAGCTGAATAATATGACTTGATATATAACTCTAACGATCTTCTAGTAAATGGTAATGATGAAGGCTCAGGTGAAGACATTAGAACGATAGGTTGAGGCTTTTTTGTAATTGAATCGCTAGAAAGGAAAATCTCTGTTATGAATTGATCTACTTGGCCAATTGTTTCCTTAATAAGCTCATCTACTTAGACTTAGGTTTCTAATTCATGCATTATTTGGACAGTACAAGGTTAATCAAGAGAGTCCAAAGGTTGAGCAGGAAAGTTCCATTCCTCTTTGTCATTTATAACATTGGCTAATTGACCTACCTGCATTTTCAAACGAGCTATGGCTTTAGTATTAGCCATTAACAATTAGTTGGTGGTCTATATGAAATGACCATTAGATTGTATAAAAGTAACTAGGTTGATAGAGGTATGCTTCCACCATCTCTTCCGGGCCTTGCTCTGGACTTGTTAACCTATTTTCTTCTTGTTAACAATCTTGAAGAGAAAAGGTTTAGTTGTATTGTAGGTCTGAATATCGATAAGGTTCAAAGTAATGAGATTGAATTTGATTAAAGATAGATCCTCTATTATATGATTTTTGGGCCAATAAGAAATCATATGACTCCATTTTAAATTGTAATTTGAGACATAAAGGTCATTTGACTCATTCTAAGGTCTTTAAGCCATATAGTTGACTTGTTCAGGCCTATATCCAACTTGATTCATTAGATGCTCCTTCAACATAAGAATATCTATCACTTAAGGTTTAGGATAAGTATTTTAATTCTTCAGTCATTTTTAAATTATTGAGCTTAAATTTAAAAATGAAATATTTAACCCAAATTAGTGTAATCGATTGACATACATTAAAAAGATGAAAAGATTCTAAGAGATGAGAAGCGAAATCCTTATTCTATAGATAAGAGAGATGAAGAAACCAAATCTAGCACACAATTCAAAGAAGCCATAGAAATAAGATTGACCTAAAAAACCACTTGACAGCTCTTAACTTCCAAGTTAACATTAGAGATTTTTAAATCAAAATTCTTTAACGTAATTGACGAGATTAATGGAAGAAAGTAAAAAACTCCTTGTGCTTAAGCAATGGATCTAATTAAAGAATGATTTATCTTTTAAGGTATAACCTTGTAAATCACTTTTCTAGACATAAGTAAGAATTTTTTTTTAAATTTGATTCACTTTTCAACTCCCTTATTCTATTGAGCTCGAATCCTAGGAACCAATGACTATTTGATTTTAATTTATACTTTGGTCAATGCTTTATACTTGATATTGTTATTTTTGGACTAAAGAAAGATAACAATATCACCATCTTATATTGTACTATAGGTTTTGTCCTTGGGTATTTTAATATATGATATACAATAAATGATGCACAAACAAGTTGTTCTTCTATAAACTACTTGCTTTAATATGCAAGAAATTAAAATAAGAGCATATACCTTTCCTCCAACAATAAAATTCAAATTTCAAAAATAGAAAATCTATATTTAGATGCACAAGATACGATGCATATCCTAGAAAGTAAGTTTCTATACTATTATGAATTTTTGAATTTAAGCACAACTTTAAATAACTCTTTTTTAAAAATTTTGATATCAAGGAAATTTCAACAGAATACACGAATCAAATAATAATTGGGATAATCTTGAAAATTATAGGAAAATTTATCAAAAATTTTGAAAAGTAAAGAACTTACTTGGATTTTTTCACTTCTCCAATCCCTATTTTATACACCTCAAACCCAAATCAAACAATTTTTTTTCAATTTTTTTATAAATGAAAATAAAAAGAATAACTTTACAATTAAAATTAAAACTATGAATACATCTATTCCCTAACAATGACGTTGAAAACTTGATGTGTACATTTTAATTACCGTAAGTGTATGACGTCTAATTAAAGAAAAATAATTTTTTGTCGATAAAACTCGAGATTAAAAATACGGAAGCACTTGAAGTTCTTTCACAATATTTGAGGAAAAGTTTACGCCTAAATGATGGAAGATGATCCCATAAATCTACAACAATAGTCCTTGTATAGACTGACAAGGCATTTCTTACGTCGGAAACAGATCCGATTCAAATGTTTTTTTTTATAAACGGTATTCTATTTGCAGATAATCCAATAAGTACAACATAAGGTATTGTGCTGAGAAAATATTACAAAACCTTAGTTCCAGATATTTAGGAACAATATGTCCAAAATGTAAAAACAGAAAGAAGTCTGACAATAAAGGAAAATCCGTCTGCCAACCGGAAGTTAGCATAACGTTGTGTAATCTTTTTCTTTTTCTTTTGCATTTTTGATTTTTCATCCAAGGAAATGGAATTTGAATCTCATTTCCTTCGCATTGCTCTCTTTTCTCAATCATACACAAATAAATGGAATAAGTCAAAGGAAAACAAGAATCATTTTAACTTCAAACATTAACTATGCTTCATTTTCACATCTTAGGTACAAAGAGGCCCAATCAGATGGATAACTTTTTTTTTTTGTTAACGATTTAGATTTTTTTTTTATGTCCCAGGAGTCGAACCCAGGACCCAAGACGAGATTTGCCTTCTCCAAGCTACTGTGACAACAAGGCATTGTCGATGGATACCTGTGATAGAAAAAATATCTAAGAAACTATCCTCTTAGAAGGCCAGACACTTGTCTTTAGGGGACAGGTTGGTCTTGGTTAATGCTGTTTTATCAGCAATTCCCACATATTACATGTCTGTCCTACATATGCCTCTAAAGATTAAGAAAAGGATTGATACACTTAGAAGCAATTTTTTGTGGAATTCCTTATCTCCAAATCAAAAAGGGATGTACTTAATTAAGTGGTCTAATATTTGTAGATGAAAACAACAAAATGGTTGGGGAATAATCAACTTAAGAAACTTCAGTGCAGCTTTAAAAACTAAGTTGATATGTCAATTCTTTTCCAGTCAACACTGTCCTGTTTGGAAAACACTATTAAGGGCTAGATATCTACACAGGGGACCTGGAGCTATTCTGAATTCCTCTGCTCCTATCTATTCCCCTCTATGGAGCTGCATCAAACAAGGCTTTAATTTTTTTAATTGTTTTACTACTGTCAATGTTTGTAATGGTATTAACACAATATTCTGGAATCAAAAGTGGTGGAATGATACCCCTTTAAAAACCATCTTACCTGAATTATACAGTATAGCCAGATTTAAGAAGGTTTCTGTTAGAACAACTATGGATTTGTTTTCATCAGACTTTAACAGATTGTTTAATCTAACCTACTGTTATCTATCTGACCCTATAGCACTTCAATCTCAGCTAGAATGCTTTGATAACATTATGCAATCCCTAAATTTGGGTACCAGTGAGGACATTTTCAATTGGTTACCATTCAAGATTTGCTCTTTTTCTGTGAAGGGTTTATTTAATGATTGGGGTTTACGCAATCCCTTCTATAAATGTTTGTGGAAAAGTAATACACCTTTGAAAATTAAGCTTTTCTCTTGGTTAGTTATTAAGAATAAGAATTTAACAAAGGAGAATCTGCTCAAGAGAGGCTGGTCTGGGTCTTCATTGTGCATCTTTTATTCTGCTCGTACTGAGAGTAATAATCATCTGTTTTTAAACTGTATTTTTGCTAGGGATATCTGGCGATTTTTTCTGGCTTCTGATCTTTATCCTGGTTTTTTCCGAGTTGCTGATCTGTTTCTGTTTTCTCCCCATCTAAAATTTGATTTATCAGCTTCTGATTGGACATTGTTACTTCAAATCATTCTCTGGTTGATTTGGAAAGAAAGGAACAATAGGATTTTTCGTAATTCAGCTAGATCATACTCTTTGATCATACAAGATATTATTTCACTAATGCATTTTTAGGTACAAACGCTTGTTTCAGATTTCGAAAAGGATGAAATGCTACAATATACATCTGGCATGGCTTCACAGATAGTGGAGTCCTCCATTCCCCCTTCTTTTCCTTCATCCTCAAGAATTCTACCTGAGGAGGATTCTCAGAACAATTTGGAGAATCCTGAGGAATGATATTGCCCTATATGTTTAAGAACTATCTTTATTGTTAGTTACTGATTTGTACTTCTAATTTGGTTCCCAATTTTGATACATTTTAAGAAGACTCTAAGGCCTGAGGTTCTGTAATATTTGATCATGACAATGTTCTTACTTGACTTTTTTACCATTGAAATAACAAACTCTTAAACCGTTAACAAAAAAAAATCTCATTTCCTCCGCATTTCTCTCTTTTCTCAATCATACACAAATAAATGGAATAACTTCAAACATGAACTCTGCTTCATTTCCACATCTTAGGTACAAACAGGCCCAATCAGATGGATAACTTATAATAGGTATAATCCCATAGTCGTTTCATATCGGATAAGGATCGAAGATCCGAGTACCCGCCACACTTCTAAAACTACAAAATCCTAACCTCTCCCCACCCGCCTCCGCCCCTTCCTCCCCGGAAATGGCGACCTTCTCATCCTATTCTTGCCGTCGCCACTCCCTCCTGTGCCACCTCCGCCCATTCTCCTCCTCGATCGTTGCCATGGACCCCGACGTGAAGCGCCTGGCAAAGGCCCGCCGCTTCTCTGAAATCGAGTCCGTCCTCGAGACCAAGAAGAAGCAGCGCACCGCCCCCGACGAGCCCTATCTCGCCTCCATCATCGTCTCCTACGGCTACGCCAAGATGCTCGGCCACGCGTCCCGCACATTCGACCAGATGGACAAGCTTGGCTGCGCGCCGAGGACGGCCGTCTCCCTCAACGCGCTCCTCAACTCCTACAACCACACGGGGAACCACTCCCGCGTGCCGGAGATCTTCGCGGAGCTCTGCCGCAAGTACACCATCGAGCCCGACGGGGTCTCGTACTCGATATTGATCAAGGCGCTGTGTGAGGCCGGCCCGCCGGAGAAGGCGCACGCGGTACTGAAGGAGATGGACGAGAAGGGTATGCGAGCTTCCGTCGTCGTGTATACCCCCATTCTAGACGCTCTGTATAAGAACAAGAAGCTGGAGGAGGCGGAGGCGCTGTGGAACCAGATGGTTGCCAGAGGGTGTGTCCCTGACCTGGTTGCTTATAACGTGAGGGTTATGTATTCTGCGCATAACGGGAAACCCGAAGATGTGCTGAAGGTGTTCGATGAGATGGAGTCGGTGGGGTTGAAGCCTGACATTATAAGTTACAACCTTATTATCTCTTGCTACTGCAAGAACGGGAGGCATTCGGATGCGAAGAATGCGTACAAGAGGATGAGGGAGAGGAATCTCAGCCCGAACGCTGCGACTTACCGGAACTTCATGTATTTACTGTGTAAAAGTGGGGATTTTGATGCCGGTTTTGATGTGTGCAGGGAGGGTGTCATGAGGAACAAGGTCCCAGATATTGGACCGCTGAAGTTGTTGTTACAGGGTTTGGTGAAGAATTCCAGAGAGAAGGATGCTAGGTGGTTGATACGGAAGCTTAAAACGAAGTTCTCACCAGCCCGTTTGAAAGAATGGGAGAAGGCCGAGGAGCAGATTGGCTTGGGACTTTTTTAGGGTCTGATAGTGTGGAGGTTATTTAGCTCTGCCACTCTTCCATGCTTCAAGCTTACTGTGGCGGTACGCCCCACTTCTTTTGGAAATCAATTCTACGGGTGGTGATCACTGATTCTTGGGAGTTACTTGCAATCTGGCCACCATTTTGTTGCTTTCTGCAATTGGATGGGCAAAAATGATGTCATGTTGGGATCATAAATGATGCAGGTTCGCATTCAATGATTCCGATATTAACTCTCTTTCCATGGAAATGTTGGAGATATTTTGACTATATCATGCATAAATATATCGATTAAAATCGACATTGATGTATCAACAAGATGTGTTTACTAAGATCCATAACTATCTACATCAATAAACGTATGTATAGAACAGAATAATTAAGAGTAAAATAAAAGATTAAAAACTAATCCAATTGAGTCGTCTTTATAAGAATTTGTTTTAAAGAAACCATCGTTCGGTACACTAGTACGATAAGTTTAATATACTTTTCTCCTAGGATAAAATAAAATTAGGTGGTAAAAGATGTATCAAAATTCATTCACAAATGTTGATTAATACGTTATTTTGCATTTCAATAAAAAAAAAGAAAAAATATGTAAAATTTACATTCTTGATCGCCCATTATCTTCTCTTTTTTTTCCATAGTCTTGTAAATACTTATTCTAGAGTTTCAAGAT
>JAMKQA010004715.1:0-26819 GCA_024699735.1 Posidonia australis | reverse complement strand
ATGTGTTATGAGATGTAATGATCACACATTTGTATTCATGAGTTATAAAAATGTATTGATATGTAAAGGAAGAAAGGATCTGTAAGTCACATGTAAAATGGCATACCGAATATTTTCGGTATACCGATTCAGGAGAAAACGACACATCAAACAGCACACCGAAATTCAAAGAGCAAATGAAACTGCAAGCAAAACGGCATACCGAATATTTTCGGTATACCGAATCAGGAGAAAACAGCACATCAGGCGGTACACCGAAATTCAAGGACCAAGGAAACTGATAGCAATTTCGGCAGACCGAAATATTTCGGAATACCGAATTATCCCGACCATTACATATTTCGGTCGACCAAATAATTTCGGCATACCGAATCTTTTGTCAGTAACAAAAGATTTACTAGTCGTTAGTCACACTTAGAGGAAAGCCTAACACTATAAATTAAGGTCCATATGCAGCTCACAAACGACGGAATTTTCATTGAGCTATCATACTTCTAGTACTTCAAGTGAGTGAGTCAAAATTCCATCCATACTTCGCTTCAAGTACAAAGAGCTTCAACTTTCATTCAGATAAGTAAGAGTGAGATCACAAGGTGTTCAAAGGTCATTCTTGCCTTCAAGTGTTTTGAGTTATTCCCGGGAAGGAGAAGGAAATTGTGATTCAAGGCTACAATCAAGGTAAATTTGTAGCTTGTAATATTCTAGTTATTGAATAAAAGGATTAAGTCTCAAGTGTGGAACTTGAGGAGTGGACTAAGCCGGGGTTGGCTGAACCACTATAAATTCTCTGAGTATTTGTGCTTGAATGTGTATGTGATTAATTTCTATCTTTTTCAGTTTGCATATTAATATAAAACTAGTCAAAAATCAGAGATTCTCTATTCACCCCCTTTAGAGAAGCCTTAGTATCCTACAAATCCAAGGACTTTTATGTAAATTTTTAGGACCTGAATGTAATAAAAATTGAGGTTTTATACTGGTCAGTGCAATTATAAAATTTCCTAAGGTCTAGGATGCAAAATGAACAAAAACAAAACTAATTCTTTAAAGTTTTGGGGCCTTAATGCAAAAGATCAGGACTTAAATGTAAAGAAAATTCAATTCCAATGATAGTTAGTGTGATTTTTAAATCTTTTTGGGCTTAGATTACAAATTTCCTAGAGAAAATTCATTTTAAAAAAATTCCAAGGGCTAAATGCTAATGTTCAGGACTTTAATGTGATAAAAACTCAATTTTAATGGTGATTAGTCTGATTTTTAAATTCTTCAGGGTTCAGAATGCAAATTTCACAAAGGAAAACTCATTTTAAAGATTTCAAGGACTAAATGCAAATGTTCAGGACTTAAGTGTAAAGAAACCATGGTTCTATGGGCCTAGATGTAATAAAACATGCATGAATATGTTAAGAATTAAAAAAGGAAACATGTAGGGGGTCATATGCAAAATTTACAGAAATAATAAAAGAATTTACATTTTGTTTAAAACTACAAGGGCTAAAAAACAAATGTTTGGACCTAGATGAAATGAAAACGGATTAAAATGTAATAATTAAATAAGTTAAAGGATTTTGAAATGAAATTAAAAAAAGAATTAACAGTCACCGTCGACAATTCGAAGATCACCGGCAGCGACGGCCTGGGAGACTCATCCGAGCCTCTCCGGCTACTACTCGGTGATCTAGGGAGCGGGGAAGCTAGAGGGGACGATGGAGAAGAGATCCAATGGCGACGATCAAGCTCTCAACGACTGGAGCGTCCCATTGATCCCCCTCGTCAACTTTCTTCTCCGGCGACGGTGACTCCCACGAAGGCGCTCTGGAGGCAGCGACTTGAGGTCGGAGGAGCTCCGGGGCTGCACGACGGAGTTGTAGGGAGATTCGGGTGTGGTTGGTGCGGCCTGGGGTGTTGCCCCCTTCACGAACTCCAGTGACGATCGCGACGATGGTGGGAACGGCATTGCAGCGGCGGTCGTGGGGCGCTTGGTAGTCCACAGGGAGGCTTTCAGGGGCCTCGGTTTAATCGGCGAACGACCATGGTGGTTTGCGCACTCTGTGGCTTCAGTGGCGTCGGTCGACGGCGGCGGCAACGATGACAGGCTTAGCATCGGCGGGCGTCCTCTGTAGCGGAGGGAGACCAAAGAGGAGGAGGTGAGAATAAGAGGGGGGAAGAGAGGCCCTGGGGGACCTCACCAGAGTTCAAGAGGCTTGGAGCCTCACCGGTGGTGGTGAACCCACCACCGGAAGCGAGGCGACGACGGGCAGAGGGGAGGCTCACTGTCGCAGCCCGATTCTGAGCGCCTGATAGAACCTAAGGGGGCCTACTGACCAAAAACAGAGGAGGAAGAGGATGTACCTGGTTGACTGTCCCCATGGTCTCTGGTGGTGCTCGACGGCTAAACTCCTCTGGTGCTCCTTTGGTTGTGGAAAGGGGCTCGAGGAGAAAAAGGTCTGGATCGTTGAGAAGATGTTGGCCTGCTAGGGTGGACTGGGTGCTTGTCGTTGGGGTTTGATTGCGCTTGGAGAAGCTACGAGCTCGTGGATGAAGATGCTCAATTTGTCGACGACAACAAGCTTTATACTCCGACGAGGCTTTCCAGAGCCCTCGATCCTCCTCCCTCCAACGGATGAGTGCCGTTGGATCGGGCGTTGGTTGGAGGAGGTCAACCGGAGATCTCAGGGCTTTGAAATTCGCTCCAGAGACTTCGGGATATCGACGAAGTTGTCGTCGGAAAATCAGGGATCGTCGGAATTATTTTTGACTTTTATAAGGTTTTGAATTGCATTTTTGAATGAAATAGTGTTGGGCTTAATGGGCTTAGGGTTTTGGTTTTTTTGTTTTTCTTTTTTTCTTTTGTTTTGTGATTTAAATTTAAGATTAATTTGATGATTTTTGATTTGATTTGGGGATTTGGATTGATTATTTGTGTTTTAATATTTTAAGTTGATTAAGGTTTTATTTGTTGATTTAAATTTAATTAAATGATTTGTCTTGGTTTTAAATGGATTAAATTATTTTCTCTTGATTTTTGGTTTTGGATTTATTTGAATTCTGATTTTGATTTAAATTTTGGATTTGATTAGATTGAATTTAGATATCATTAGTTTTCACTTGATTTAATTAAGTATTTTATTTAGGTTTTGATTTAGGGTTTTAAGCACTTTAGGTTTTTTGTTTTATTTTGTTTTTTGGGATTTTCATGGATTTTTAGGGTTTTTGACTTTAAGTTTTTAATTAGGGTTTTGTGGTTTAAATTTTATTTTTAATTTTTGAGACTTAGGGTTTAATTAATTGGTTTTAATTTAAGGTTTTGAATTTTAATTAGGTTTTTGGGTTTTTGTGTTTTAATTATGGTTTATTGGTTTATTTAGGGTTTTTGGATTGATTAGGGTTTTGAATTTTAATTAATTAGGGTTTTTATTGGATTTTGACTTTAATTAGGATTTTCACTTGATTACTTGGATTTTTAATGGATTTAAGTGGATTTTATTCCATTTTGGCTTGAATTAGGGTTTTTGTTTTATTAATTGGTTTTTAAGTGTTTTTAAATGTGTTTTGTTTGGTTTTTATTTTTATTAGGTCAGAGTGGACTAGTGTGGGCCTAAATGGACTTGCATGGGCTTAGGTGGGCTAGGGTTTTTGTGTCGTAACCAGAGTGTCGTTCGGAGGAGCCTGCTGCCAGGTGACTTCAATATCGAGGTGTTTACAGGTATAATACATAGATATTTACAATGTAGACATTGACTTTATTCCTTTTGAAATATTTTCCACAATTTTTCTCATGAGACTTTTTGTAAAGGAACCAACTAGATTCTCCAGACTTCTTACATTGATCACGCTCCTTCTGAGAATATCAAAGACGTGTTTGGTGGATTTGCATAGTCTTCTTATGTTTGTTGTATAAATCATTACTAGCAACTTTCGTAGTTGTTTGATTGTTACAAGAGATAGCAATGTCTATCACTCTTTCTTTGAATGGTGAATGATCAAATAGTAACTCCTTTAGATACTCTTGCTCCTCAACTACAGTTGTCAATGTATAAAATTGTATAAAATTCAGATTCCTTTTATCATAGCAAGTAGTTGGTAAAGTGTAGAATATAATGCATGATTCCTTTAAAATAAGCCATTACCCTCTCTACAGCATTTTAATACTCATCACCTAAATTATTAGCGGATCTACTCAACGTACTCACATCAAACATTATGTTTGACCTAGTGCAATTTATTACATACATAAGACTTTCAATCACTTAAGAATACTCTAATTGTCGTACAACTTTTCCATTGTTTTCTTCTAACTTGTGCATATGGTCATATAATATCTATATCATTGCCAAGTCAAATGCTTGTATTTTGTCAATACATTCTTGTTATTGTGAGACTACGTCAAGGTATATTCCTCCGTAGTTCTCACTATCTTAATTTCTAGGATCACATTTGCAAATATGATGTCTTTTATGTTGAACTTGGATGAAAGAAATTTATTTGTATCTTTTACAGTCTCTATGTCAAAATTAATGATAAGCGTATCATCCACATAATTAAAGACATATTATGACTCCTCGTTTGTGAGTAATTTTTGTGCAAACACGTTTGTTAGCATCATTAACTTTATAGCCAATTGATTTTATCACTTTGTCAAATTTCTCATACTAAATCTTCAGAGCTTGCTTCATTCTATATAAAGATCTGATTAATTTACATACCTTTTGTTCTAATCCCTTTATTACAAACCTTTCAAGTTAAATTATGCATATTTCCTTAGTCAAGTTTCTGTTTAAGAATTCAATTTTTACATCCATGTGATGTATCACCGTCTTCTATATTGTAGTTATTGTAATCAATAATGAATGATGGAAATACGAGCTATTAGAAAATTGGTATCAAAATAATTGATACCTTCCTTTAATGACTACTTTAACCTTGTATTTATTTACTGAACCATTAGCCAACATCTTTTTCTTGAAGACCTATTTGCATTAAGTTTTGTAGATCATCTTTTATGTTATAAGTGAAAAATATAGGTCTAAAGGACTTTCTTTTTATTTTTATATCCATAAAATAATTTGTAATAATAATTCTTCTTTAGATCATAATTATTAAATTAAAAATTCACTATTCCAAACTTTATTTGAGAGAACACAGACAATAAAAATTTCATATCTCAATATTTACTCTTTCTTTTTTTGTGAATTATGAATTATTATCTCGTGCGATCATTTCATTCATATCATGCGATCATATCGTCTTGTATTAAGTCTAGCGTTATCTCGTGCGATCATATCGTTCATATCATTTCATTGTCCAATTGATTTCTCGATATGAGTGTAGCATACACATCGTTTGGTTCAATTTCTGGCGAGAGAATAGTTTTCATAGAAAAAAATGAAACCAACTTGCCATGGACAATCGATCTACGGATAACATTACTATATTATGGAAATCTAATTTTTCCGTATTAATAAAAGCTTGACCAGTCGAGCAACTTGTTATTTGAATAAGACGAACTTGAACAACCCCAAATTTAACCTGATATGGCTGGTTTACATACACTTTCAGGAAAAAGATAACAAAACATGGAATAACACCAGAATAAAGTTTATGATTTGGCACTACTTTAGATACGTGGATATTATTAGTAAGGAAGTAGGACAACATTAATGAGATTAATACCAATGTGGGCCTAGAAGACCCAAAATTACTGGAATCATCGACGGACTCAACTTATTCGCTAGGCCTTACCTGCGAGGTCTACCTCGTCCAGTTCGTCCTACTAAGCCCACTTGCTTGGTTTGACCTTCGCGTTCAGGTCACGAATCTTCGACTCCACTAGTAGAACTACCAACAACACGCAATTGTCCGAAACAAAACCTTGGATCTCTCTCCACCTCAAACGGATCATCATGGTTTAGAAATGTAATCAGCTCTAATGGATCTCCATTAGCGTATAAAAGATTGTAGTCAATTTTATAATCAATCCGAACCACGATTCTTTTCTAGATATTATTCCCATCTCCGCATCAAACCCGTTCTCCCTCGGGAGTCGGGGCCGAACCCACTCGCCACGAAAGACAAACGGGTCCCCATCCACCGCCAGCTCATCACAGCCGTCCGTCCATCAATCAGTCGTCATCACACCCTACCACGGCACCACCCCACATGTCAACGTCCACGCCACCTGTACCCCTCCCAGTCTCCCCCGTCCACCTCCAATCCAACGGCCCTCGTCCCACTCCCTTCCCGGCAACGGCCTCGCTCCACGCTACATCGGGTACAGAAGCAAGCTGTAGAAGACACCTGGACGGTACAGATTCGTCACAATGCTCCGCCCCGCCCCACCCCCGTCCCCTCCTCGTCCACGTCCCCACCTCCCCCCGCCCAAACCTGTCGGTGGCGAAACCACCTGGTTTCGTCGCCCTCTTCGTCCTCCTCTTGTTTTCTTCTTCTCCTTCCTGTCGTCGTCGTTGTTGTTGGGGGAAATGGGGAGCAAGGAAGAGGGGAATTCGGGGGAGATAGCGTGGGAGACGAGGCCCGGGGGAATGCTGGTGCAGAAGAGGTGCGAGGAGAATGCGGTGGCGCCGCCGGCGGTGGTGGTTAGGGTGGCCTATGGTGGAGCTAGATTTCACGTGTCGATCAGCTCCCAAGCTACATTTGGTATGGATAAAAAATGAATTCAATTTTCTTTTAATTTCTGTTTTAATTTAGAATTTTGGTGATTGCTTCTTGATCTACAATTTATGGTTCTAGTGCTCATGGAATTGTGTTGTTTTGTTATTAGTCTTGTACTTGAGAGGTCTTGGAGAATTTGCTGGGGAATGCGTTTTTTGTTTGCGTAAGGAATGGTCTTGAGTCGATTGTTGTAATGGATTGGGGATTTTGATGGTGAAAAATTGAGTTGTGGATTCGGAAATACTTCTGAAATGTTGTGGTTGTGAAAATAGAAGTGTTTGGTGATGGTCATTAGGTGTTAAGTTAAGCTTCTCCAGATGTGTGCGTGTAAATTCGAGTTTTCGTTAAGCTAGTTTTGAAAAATATGTGTAGTTGAGAGGTGCCAATGATTCCAAGAGATCTGATGTTACGTGGAGCTAGGAATTTAGAAAGTGAAGCTTGAAATAGTAATTCTACTTTGACATTACAAATTCGAAGTATTATTATTGACACCTGATTTTGAAGTATATTTGTCAAATACTCAAATGGATTGCTAGGACGCACTTAAGTAGCTCATAACCATTCCATACTAGATTGTTAATTTGAATGATATTTAGAAATCTCTCTTGGCGGCTATAACTAAACAGACGAGCTTGTTTTGAAAACTTCTGTGAATTAAGTTTTCTTGACTTTTTTTTAAAAGAAATTTGAACGATATTCATTATGTTTGAAAACCAAACAAGATATTACCATTTTCGAAAAAAAATCAAACAAGATATGTACAGCTCCCTAAGTTGTCATGAATTGGTTAACTAATAGCCGTTATCTGCTGAATCTTTAGTTTTTTTTTGTCTAGGATGGTATTGTAATTGCTGGGAATAAAACAATCAAGATGGAAAGCCTACTGAGGTTGAGGTGGTTGCAGTTTTGACATTGATGCTCTCTGATTTACCTTTTCTTTTACCTGTAATGTAATATTTTGGAATGGTTTGTCTATCTATGTGTTCCATATGTTTAGAATCAAGGTTGTAATTAAATATGGATCAATATCATTATCAGAGTAATCCAACGTTTTCTATCTGCTACCATTCTACTGCAAACCATTCAACTATCTCCCCGTTTCTCAATACAATCTTTGATCATCTTTTGTCTTTGTTCTTGAACTGTACTATGTATTCTATGTCCCTCTTAAGTCTTATTATTGTCTTGTTTTCGATCCACGATCTACATAAACATTCTCCTCATCAGTCTTCCCTAGTCATCTTTCCCTGTTTTTTTCTGTATTACAATGATCTTGATCACTTGGTGACCTTTGTATTTTGCTAGCAAACGTACATCCCACTTTTTCAGTTTCTCCATTGTTATCATCTTGATGTACTTTATAATTTTTACGGTTCTGGCAAAGGTAATTCATTTTGCAATGATTTGGTATTGTTTCTTTTACACTCCCTGCCCTCTAAAATATTAACTTATGAATGGCCATGTATCTCAATCTTTCCTTTATGTTTTTAACAGGAGAACTGAAGAAGCTCTTGTACATAGAGACGGGCCTACAAGCAGGGGATCAGAGACTTATTTACAAAGGAAAAGAGCGTCGAAATGGAGATTACCTAGACTTATGTGGTGTAAAGAATAGATCCAAGATGATATTGGAGGAAGACCCGACAAGCCTCGAGAGAAGATACATAGAGATGCAAAAGAATGCCAGGTCCCAGTACATGGCAAAAGCCATTTCTGATGTTTCATTGGATGTTGACAAGTTGGCTGATCAGGTATCATTGCCTTTTTGTTAAGAGCTAATTTGAAGTTTTCTTATCGGTCATCCTATCATTCAGCAACCTTTAACTTGCACCTGATGAAGTTCTCCAAAATCTGAGATGTCATGCTTGAACACACTACCATGCAACCTGTGCAATATTTTCAGAAACTCTATGCATTTTCATAAGCTTTATAGTTTTCTCCAATGGGGGATTTATTTAGTTCTGTATCCTTTCAGGTGACTGCCATTGAGAAATCCATATCGAATGGGAATAAGGTGGCAGATGTACAGATCACAACATTGATTGAGTTGTTCATGAGGCAAGCCATCAGGCTGGACAGCATTCCTGCTGAAGGAGAAGCCTCATCACAGAAAATTCTGCAGGTCTCTAAAATTTTTCCATAAAACAATTTAGTTCAAAAGAATTGATGAAACAAGTGGTTTTTGTTTTTTCTTTGGTTAGTTTTAGTGTCTTTTGCTTTTATTCCAAGAGAAACAAGATTATTAGTAGTTATTAGCAGCGTTCATCATCCACTAGGACATTTCCTGTATCAATTGATGGAATTTAATTTATAGTGCAAAAGCCATTGCCGACATCAGCTGTAATTCCGCTGAACAATTATGTAAGTTGAGACTCTTTTTAACGTTTCCCGTCCATGACATAAGAAGAATAAAAAGGATTTTTTTTACCATATAGACAATGAGACGCAGATGGGGGTGGGTTTTGATTTGAAATTTCTGGTGGTGCTAATGAGGTAATTTAAAAGATGCACGTGGAGGGCTTATTACATGACTATCTGATCTGATTTAGAACTGGTGTATCGAGACGTTTTAACTACCGCACGACTTTGGAGCTAATGTCCACAGAAGAATTTTAGTTTCGAACAGTTTTAAAAGATAACTATGCTTTTCATATTCTCTGAAATCTAGTACTGAGTGTCCTTTTTGTTCAATATTGCAGGCCAAGAGAGTCCAGAAGTGTGTTGAAACATTGGACATGCTGAAGGTCCCCAATGCAAGAGCAGATCGTGTGATCGTCACAAACCCAAGAGCAGATAATGTGATCGTCACAACTAAATGGGAGACATTTGAGGCCCCAGCCACAACACAATGGGAATTTTTCGAATGAGTTTCGTTTCTTTCTATTGTGTGTGATTCTTTCTCTCCTGCCACTCATCTTATTTATGTACCACTCAAGCATTTTAGTTAGTGGACAGCCTCTGCCGTGTTCATAGTGCATAAACTTCATAAAGTTACATAACATATATACTCCTTTTTCCTCGTCCAAGAACAACTATACTTGCATCGCAGAATCATAATATCTCATGACAATCTTAGACTTCTATTTGTATTGATTGAACAGTGAACACTATTTTAAAAGGCAGTGATATTTCTCTACTACAGAATCCACCATAATCCATTTCTCGGTCAGACTTGATAATGTAACCATGTAAACAAATATCAATAGCATATATAAGAACCCCTCCAACAGTCCTTGTTGTCATGAACAGATGCACCTAACAAAGCACTTGATGCCTTCCACATCCACTACCTATACTACTCTGGCCCCAAAGCCCACCATTCTCAAGAAATGCATTGCTCTCCTCCAAACATGCAAATGTCTTCCAAAACTAAAGCAAATCCATGCAAGCTCCATCAGGCATGGAGTCCCCCTCTCCCACCCAGACATGGCCAAGCACCTCATCTTCTTCACCATCTCCCTCTCCCAGGACCCCATGCCCTATGCCAACTCCATCTTCTCACAGCTCAGTACCGCCAACATATTCACTCTCAACACCATGATCAGAGGCCATGCGGAGAGCTCCAACCCCCTCCCTGCTCTCAGCATCCATCACTTCATGCTCTTCTCCTCCATCCCGCCTGACACCCACACCTACCCTTTCCTCCTCAAGGCATGTGCCAAGCTCCTGGACCTTGCAGAAGGTGAGAAGATTCATGCCTTGTCTGTGAAGAATGGGCATGAGGCATCAGTCTTTGTGCAGAATGCCCTGGTCCATCTTTATGGTGCATGTGGTTTGTTTGAGGATGCTCACAAGGTGTTTGAGAAAGTGCCTGTGAAGAATATTGTGACTTGGAACTCTGTGATCAATGGGTTTTCTTTGAATGGAAGACCCAACGAGGCCCTCACTCTTTTCAGGGAGATGACGGTTGGCGGTGAGGCTGTGGAGCCCGACGGATTCACGATTGTGAGTGTGCTCGGCGCCTGTGCTGAATTGGGTGCTTTGGCTTTGGGCAGGAGGGTCCATGTCTACCTGCTGAAGAAAATGATGGATGAAAACTTGCATGTGAATAATGCACTGGTTGATTTGTATGCCAAGTGTGGAAACATTTGTGAGGCACACAGGGTGTTTGATGAGATGGGTTGTAGGAGTGTGGTGTCCTGGACATCTTTGATTGTTGGGTTGTCTGTGAATGGTCATGGGAAGGAAGCAATTGAGATGTTTGTAGACATGGAGGAGGAAGGTTTGGTCCCTACTGAGATCACGTTCGTTGGGGTTTTGTATGCTTGCAGCCATTGTGGATGGGTGAGTGAGGGGTTCAGATACTTTGATAGAATGAGGGAAGTCTACAGACTAGTGCCCAGGATAGAGCACTATGGCTGCATGATTGACTTGCTAGGGAGAGCAGGCATGGTGGTGGAGGCATATAGGTTCATAATCAAAATGCCTTCGGAGCCTAATGCGGTCGTGTGGCGAGCCTTGTTAGGGGCTTGCGCAATGCACAAGCACATTGACGTTGGAGTGGCCGCTTGGGCACAGCTCAAACGCCTTGACCCTCGGCATAGCGGTGACTATGTCTTGATGTCCAACCTCTATGCCTCTCACAGGCAATGGGCCGATGTACACCGGATAAGGAGGAGCATGCTGACCGGGGGAGTTAGAAAGACCCCCGGGCACAGCCTCGTTGAGCTGGGAAATCAAGTGCATGAGTTCCTCATGGGTGACCGGTCACACCCAGAGAGCGATGCGATATATAAGATGCTTGAGGACATCGCACTGCGACTGAGCCGAGAAGGGTATGTGGCAGGCACGACAAATGTGTTGGCTGACATTGAGGAAGAGGAGAAAGAGGACGCTTTGAGGTATCACAGCGAGCGGTTGGCTATCGCTTATGCGTTGCTCAAGGCGGTGCCAAGAGCACCAATAAGAATTGTGAAGAACCTTCGGGTGTGCGAGGACTGCCACCTTGCAATAAAGCTCATCTCAAAGGTCTATGGCCGGGAGATCGTTGTTAGGGACCGGAGTAGATTTCATCATTTCAGAGATGGGAACTGTTCTTGCAAGGAGTACTGGTGAAAGACAGCAAGACACAGGAGCCAATGGAACAGTACCAACTTTATCCAATGTCCACAGTCCACATCTTCTTCATTTCATTATTTGTATGTGTCTAAATTAATGAAATCTCGGTTAGAATAGAACCATGGAATTTGTTACTGAAATTGATGACGTCAGCCCATTTTTTTATTTATGAAAGTGATATCAGCTGCCATTTGATCGATTCCTTAAGAAGATCATAACTTCCAAAATCCAATGGTCCATTTGCAAAAAACGTGACAAACGGCATGGATGGCAATTTGCCATTATGCAAAAAACTGGAGGGTTTCTGCAAAACAATGGGGAAAATAAGATGGAGGCAAAGTTTGCCGCCATTTTTTCTGAGAAAAGTAGAGGGAAGAAGGCAAAGAAATCTACCGCCATTTTTTTTCCTGAGAAAATAAAAGAGGAAGAAAGCAAAGAAATCTATCGCCATCTCTCTCTCTCTCTCTCTCTCTCAGAGTCTCTCTGTGGTGAAGATGGTGGATTTGGAACACTTGGAGAAGATGGGAAGGGAGCTCAAGTGCCCCGTCTGGTACCATTTCTCATCTCCTCTTCCGCTCTTGTTCGATTGAATGTTCTCTCTCGGTCTCTCTTGTAGGGTTCCTTTTGGGGTTTCTTCAGTTTTATGTAAAAGAACGAGAAGCTGTTTTGTTTCTGGCCTTCAGGGTTTTTGAGTTTTCTTCATCGACGTGACATCTTTTTTCCCCTCATTATTTTTTATTTTGTTTCCGGTTAGAAAAAGGTGTATATGATTTGATAACTACATTGGTCTTCTTCCCTACTTGGCAGCTTGAGTCTGCTTAAATCGGCAGTTTCGCTCGCGTGCAATCACATCTTCTGTGGGTAAGCCTCCACTTCTGTTATATGCGTACCTTTTTCTTTCTACGAGAATGTTTTATTTAGATCCTTTGAAACTAACCTTTTTTTTTTCTCCGGTACCAGCTCATGTATATCAAGCTCCATGAAGACTATATCGAGTTGTCCTGTCTGCAAAGTTCCTTTTCGTCGGAGAGGTATGTCCGTTAAAAGCTCAATATGGCTTCTCTTAATCATTGTAGTTTTTTTTTTAGAAATATTTTAAGTAATCGTGCACAATGGTCTATGTACTTGTCATTTGAAAGACACGTTTTGCCAAATGTTGGCTTCTTTACTAGTTTTTAGTTGGTAAGTTTGTGTTTTGTTTGTAGAGGTGCGGCCGGCTCCTCACATGGACAACCTTGTAAGCATTTACAAGAACATGGAGATTGTAGCAGGAGTAAATATACATACCACTCAGCCAGCACCTTTGATTAAGAATTCGGGTATTGTGATTTTTCTACTTATCTGCAAAGTTAGTTTGCTTCAACATTTTTCATGGTGTTCTATCTATTGCTTTTGTGTCAATATCATAACTAAATGGTTTGATGTGTTGGCATATGCACGTATTCTTAAACTCTACATTTATTTAACATTGCATATTCGCTAAGGCTTTAGTTGTCCTATATAACATTTCTTAGTTTCTTTGTCATCTGAATTTTTAATATTAGTTAGCATTTGATTAAAAGCTTATAATGTATTTAAGCAATGTTGTAAAAACCAATATGACTGTCAACTTGAGAACTCCTCTCTGAATCCTTGAAAAGTTTGAACATGAATATATTTATGTGCTTTCTTTAGTGAAATGCTTTTATACCAATATGTTGGTGTCCCTTTTGCTTCCTAAATCTGCTTGTAGATGGATTTGATGAAGAAGAGCCAAATTCTTTTATACCACAATCTAAGAAAACATGCATAGGAAAATCAAAGAGGAAACCTGTCTGCAAAAAGAAGACAAAGGGAATGGAGAAACGCAATATTCTAGAGTGTGATTCTCACTTATCAATGTTCCCTTCAATTCCAACTAATAAGAGGGTGAATGTGACTCCATACCCTGTTTCTGAGACTCCATTGCGACCAGAAAAAGTTATAAGATTAGGAGACACATGCATTGATCATGAGATCAATGGGGAATCAGGTGTCAATGTCCATAATTTGTATGATGAGCCAACTACATTGAAGGAAGTGGGTGGCTTGAAGGAGACTGCTGGTCCTGTGTTTTCCCCATTCTTTTGGCTCAGAGAGGAGGATGCAACTAATGAAGTTGCAGGTCAAGCAAGTCCTCAAAAAACAGCAGATGATTTGTCCTTACCACTTGTCCCTTGTTTCAGTGACATTAAGGATTCAGATGGTGGCACTCCTGCCAAGATGACTCCCACGGTATGGTTATATTGTCATCAAATGTCTACTTTCATCTTTTAAATGGTAATATTTCTCTTGATGGCCTAAATGGTTGAATTCCAGAGCAAATCCCATCCGGTTCAAATCTTTGATAGTGAGGTGTTTGAATGGACACAAATGGCATGTTCTCCTGAACTTTGTTCTACGCCCATCAAACAGCAGGTTCTTCAATTTTTTTACCAACAATGGCCTCATTCTTTTTGTGCTCCCTAAATCCCATAGTTGAACTTATGTTTTCCTGATATGCAATTTTTATTTCATGGTATTAAAGTTTAAATAACGACAGATTGTAGATATGGATGGAGGAAATGGGACTAGGGCACAATTAGAGACAGTTTCTGAAACACAGATGGAGGGAAATGTTACATGCAGTGAAAGTGTTCAAATTCCATCAGGCAATACAGTAAATCAGAAGACTGAAAGGTGTCAAGATGATTATGGGAAAAGGAAAAGCTTCAAAAGGAGAAAAGGACTCACTTGCAAAATGCAGGAAATGAATATAGAAAAATCTATCGAAGGAATGAATGGTGCTCATGTAGATGATGTCAATGTCAAAGACACAAGTGGAAATAACAGTACACCTGAGAACTCAGTTCCTGTGGATACCAATGTTGAAATCAACGCAACAAGCTCCAGAAAGAAAAGGAGTAAAGTTGGTAAATTGTCTTCCTACAATTCTAAAAGAAGCCATGGAACAATGCTGAAGACCCGACTTGATGCTGCTGCAGAGGCAGAACAATTTGAGCAGGTGCAGGTCCCATCTCAATCCCTTGGCCCTAAAATTCAAAACAAATGTAGCATCAACAAGGGGAGTCTGTTTTCTATTAACTCTTCTGAGAACAAAGAATTAGATGAAAGATCAAATGCAGGGATTGAGAACATCGAAAGAAGTATAAAAATAACTTCAAAGTCTAGGCAGAAGCGCATGAGAACATCCACTGATGATGCCATAACTGAGATTCTTGAAGAAGTTCCTCCTAATCCTTGTGGAGTTGCATGGAAGTCAAATCAGAATGTAGAAATTCCCTTGCCTGTTTCACTATGCCAGCTAGGTAAAGATACTCAAGAGACAGAAAGTGCAGGAAGAAGCAAAAGGAATGCTAAGACCAGAACCTGTGTCCAAAAGACTCGGGTGAAAGTATCCAATAGCAAGAATAGAATGACAAAATGTACTGATGATGCAGCCCATTTAAAGGATAAAGAAAATAATGAAGCTCTCTCTTCCAGAGACAATCATGTAAGAAAGGTAATGGGATGCTTAGATTTAGAGAAGAGAGTAACTGGGAAAAAAGAGCAGCAAAAACTAACCAGCAACAATGATGGTTTGGCAATTACAAGGGAGCAAAAAGAAACTCCTGTTCATGTGAGCTTTGCTGAAAGAATAGACAATATTGCAAGTGATCATCAACAGAAGTCTGGAGATATGGCTCTGGAAAATTCAGCAAAACCTGTTGAAATTGTTGATGGTTTGGAGCATCGTTGTCTTGAAAAATGCAACAGAATCTCTTCTCAGATAAAATGTGCATTCTGCAAGTCTAGTGAAGAAACTGAGGTATATTTCTTGAATGTTGTTGGTTCTAAAAGGCAGATGTATTTATTGTTCAAACATTTGATGCAATCCTCTGTTGCAGGTTTCCGGGAAGATGATGCATTACTTTAAATGCAAACCTGTAGCTTCAGAGTACAAGGGAGGATCCAATATTGTACATTCGCACAAACACTGCACTGAATGGTCAGAAGGCCTCCAGATCTAATTGTTAACTCAACTTAAATTTTTGCAGATATGCAAGATTATTACTGAATATTAATCTCTTGTGTGCAGGGCTCCTAATGTATATTTTGAAGATGAAGTGGCCGTAAATCTTACTGAAGAATTAGCAAGAAGTAAGAGAATCAAATGTAGCTGTTGTGGCATCAATGGGGCAGCCCTTGGCTGCTTTGAGAAGAGCTGCCGCAAGAGCTTCCATTTCACCTGTGCAAAGTTAGTTCCAGAGTGTCGGTGGGATACAGTGAGTAAATAACCAGTACTAATTTTATTTATCACATCTTTCCAGTTACAAGCTCTTATACTCATCATTCAAGTTTTTAGAGGTGTGATTCGTCTTCTTCTCTTTGTTTTCCTGTGAACAGGAGAAATTTGTCGTGTTATGCCCTTTACACATGACTTCTAAATTGCCTAGTGAATTTTCTCCTCTAGAGAAGCAGAGAAAAAGGAAAGCAAAATCTAGAGGGTATGTGAAAACTAATTCTAATATTCTTTCAGATGCAAATTGTTCTTGGAACATGAACTTTCAGGATAATTGTGCAACTTGTAGTCTGTTTAGAGAACCACAAGATCTAGCTGCTACCAAACCTGAAATCAGAACAAGCAGGCAATGGAAATGGCCTCTTGATTCACCTTACAAATGGATCATTTGTTGCTCTGCTCTAAATACATCAGAGAAGGTATTCTTTTTTTGTTTAGACCAGTTTTGGATTAGTGTACCATCATGAACAAACTCAAACAATCTCTGTTGCATTTCAGGAAATAATCTCAGATTTTACAGAGCTGACTGGTATCTCAGTTTCTAAAACCTGGACTCCCCATGTAACACATGTCATTGCTTCAACAGATGATAAGGGAGCATGCAGGAGAACATTTAAGGTTTTGATGGGTATTATAGAAGGGAAATGGATACTAAAGATTGATTGTAAGAACTCCCATGTTATGTGCAGTATTAAATCAGTTCTCTATCAACTTTGTAGATGCTATGTTATCAGCATTGACTGTTGTGTAATTGTGTTTGTGCTGTTGATATTTGATATACTTACAGGGTTGAAAGCTTGCATTAGTAAGATGGAGCCTGTTGAAGAGGAGCAGTTTGAGATCAATATCGACAATCATGGATCAAGTAATGGTCCTAGGCTAGGAAGGCTAAGAGCCATTAACAAGGTAACCTATCCTTTTCACGATCTCTGTATTAAGAGTGATTCCAAATATTCAGGGTGAGTTTACATGATTATTTTTTTTATTGTTTGCTAATTAAAAAAATTATGGTAAGGTTTTGCATGGGGTGAGCTCAATGGTTGACCCAAGTCCAAGGGAAAAAGGAGATAATCACAGTATTATTCTTAGAAATTCATTGTCATAATGAAGGGGTTTCGTCCTTGTGAAGCAGTGTAGTGCGTTGCTAAGTTCCTGTAACAGAGAAATTAACTATATCTTTTATCTTGAAGTGCTGGACGTTCATTGATAAACTCTGCATCTCTAATCATGTTCTTGTTCATAGATTGAAACAAATGCATGCCATAGTCTATGTGATTCTAACATCAATTAACTCTTTCCCTTGTAGGAATCAAAGCTGCTGTGTGGCTTGGAATTCTTTTTCATGGGAGACTTCACTGCATCCTATAAGGGCTACCTACAGGAGCTTGTGATTGCAGCAGGAGGAACTGTTTTACAAAGAAAACCTGTTTGTAAGGAAAATACGTTTGGTGGCATGCCTGAGTCAGAAACATACATAATATACGGCAGAGAGCTACCTGATAATGTGGAATCCGTTCAGGATCATGGAACATTTATTCGCAGGCAGAATGAAGCAAAGATGGTTGCGGAGAATTGTGGAGCTAAGTTGGCTGCCAATACATGGCTTCTGGACTCCATTGCTGCCTGCACTTTGCTAAACATAAATGAATAAAAGCTCGAAAGATTGAAAATGTTCTTTTGTTTTATTCAGTTTTTATTGTGTTTTATGTATGTTGTAGAAACCCCAGCAATCAATTGTTCAAAAAAGAAAAACCCTAGCAAGCGGAGATATCCATAGCTTGTTTTAGAACCACTCCTTGGAAATATGTTGTCCTCAGTTCAAACCACTGGAGTTTGGAGCAGGTACAAGTGTACAGCTGTGTCACCGAATCGGAGGTGAATTACATCATTTATTATAATGGAAGTAAATGTGATTTAATTTACTGTTTATTTTTTAAATATTGTTTTATAAATCCATGGATCGTCTAAGTTGATAAATCTTGTGTGCTAAGAATTTCATCTTGTATACGAAGGAAAAGCTGATTTTGTAGATGGTAGCTTGATACGGTGGTGGTGTCTTTTTGTTGACAATTTTGTAGATTTGTTGAAAGATCTTACCAAACTTTCGGTTTTGTCCATTCAACCGTGCCTAACCAAACCCGTCACATTAAATCTGTTCTATAGCTTTCGCCGATTCCATTCAATTAAAGAAAACTTTCGGCTTATTCATCACATATGGCCGTATGGGGTATTGGAGGTAAGCCTTGTTCAAATTGTCGAGCGCAGAAATTGAACGATTGCACCACTAATAGCAACTTGGACAATTTTCAGCTATGAAAGAACAATATAATTAGGGATGGAAAGGGTTATCACTAAACATCATTCAAACCAAGGAACAAAATGAGAAATGGAATAACACATGTACAAATACTCTACAACAATGGATCTGACATTCTGGGAGGCAGTGATGTGGATTGTTAGCCATCAGAAAATAGCTTTAAGGCTGTCATACGAGAATGTTTGTTGCAGAAATTCCCATCGATCCCCTACAAAAATGCGAGTGTTTCAAGTATACGGAAGAAGTCGGATCAACATCATTTTCTGTCATCTAAAGTTGCAGCAGTGTGGGCGACCTCTGGCAAGTTTCTCCCACAAACAAATCATCTGTCTTGGAGACTGGTAATGTGCAGTATAATAATCTTCCATGCATCCATACTGACAAAACTTCCAGTTGTGAGAATATTGGACAGAAGTCGAGGAGTTGAACTGTTCAACCCACATGGCCATGCTTACATCTTCCATCTTGAACAGCTGTAATGATATGATATATTGTATAGACATAAATTTAGATTTGGCAGACAACTACAGTAAACCTCTATTCTATGGTCTATAATTTAACATAAGATCTGCAATTATTCAGCATTATGCTATCAATAAGAATGAATTGTTTTAAGCCGTTCCTACCTTTAGATTCTGGTTGGCATGTTGAGAAGCAATAAATCTCGCAATGTCAATTGAAATTATATACCCTGGTCCATTGGCGTAAGGTGGATATATCTCTTCTGGCCATTCCTGGAGTAACCACATAAATATTTCAAAAAAAGATTCACAAGCACTCTTGTTATAGCTATTATTGAATGCTATTAGATATGTTGTTATCGTATATCCATTAACCCTATATCATTAGAGTAAGCTATATATACGTGTAACACTCTTCATTACCAATAAGAAATTAATCTTTCTACACTAACATGGAATCATGAGCCGGTTTTTTTGAAACAAAAAAAAGAGAGAGAAGAGGGGAGAGAAACCGTAGCTGCATTGAACTTCCATGGTCTTGATTATACCTAAACATTCTCGCCTAAATTCCATCTAGATCTTATTGTTAGAATTGGAAGATACACTAGCGAGATGTGAGAAATACCTTTCTGCATGGTAATTTGTCTGAACAGATTTTGATGAAGCAACTTTCTGGATATGTTACTTGAGAGAAGAATATAATATGCTATCTGAAGAAAACTATATGTAATCTCAAATAGAGTCCCAAAGTCTGATTTAAGAAGTTTAGTCAAATTGTTATAGGTGCAGACTTCCATCATTATACTGTTGATTACTCTGTCTTTATTAGAAATACAAAGGAGGGTTGTGTGATACTTGTTGTTTATGTCAATGATATTTTGATTGCAAGTAGTGATACAGTGGACATTGCAGAGACCAAGAAATATCTACGAAGTCATTTTATTACAAAAGATATCAGACAATCAAGATACTTCTTAGGGATTGAAGTTGCCTATCAGAAGAATAAACTGATGCCGTCTCACAGAAAGTACGCACTTGATCTACTACAGAGACAGGTTTATTGAAATGCAAACTAGAGTCTACACCAATTATCCCAAAGTTAGATGTTTGGGATGATTCATGTAAGCTAATGGAGGATCTAGGTAGATATAGGAAATTGATTGGTAAGCTTATATACTTGATTGTGATTAGACCAGATATATAACCTATGTTGTAGGCCTATTGAGTTAGTTCATGCATAAGTTTAGAGTAGTTCATCAAACAGGAGTTGTTTGTTTGCTTGCCTATATAAAAGGAGCTTCAGAAAAATGTCTATTGTTTGAGATACATGGATATTTGTATATTGAAACCTTATCTAACTCCAGTTATACAGGAAACAAAGTAGATAGAAAATCTATATTTGACTATTGTACTTATGTTGAAGGTAATTTGATTACTTGGTGTAGCAAAAAGTAGAATGTAATTTTTTGTTAAAGTGTTGAGGTGAGATAAAGTACAGATCTATGACTCAGACAGCTTATGTGATTATGTAGTTACAATCATTATTGAGTGAAATTGAATTTCTTATCTAAATTCCTATGTCCATGCACTACGACAATTAGGTTGAATGTCACTTCATTAGAAACTTGATTATAAAAGAAGTCATATCCACTCCTTTTGTTTCTCCTACTAAAGAACTAGCTAATGTTTGTACTAAAGGATAGGAGTTAGGGTGTCTGAGAATCTATGTAATAAGTTATACATGATTAATATATATGTTCCTACTTGAAAGGAAGTATTAGATATGTTGTTATGGTAGTGGATTCATGGACATCCATCAATCCTATATCATTACAGTAGGCTATATACAAGTAATACTCTCCATTATCAATAAGAAATTAATCTTTCTACACTAACAAATGTTAATGTCAACCATCAAGTAACATCAGTGATTGGAAAGCAAGTACACAACAACCTTCACAGGGTAAAAACTAGATGCTTTTGTAGGTGGTAAAGTCACTGAATTTATTAACAAGAGGAACAACTGAAACACGTTCAGAGATTGTATATGAGAATTCTATGCACTGACGTGTCCTGTTTCATTCAAACACACATCTGCATGTGAAGGCAATAACTAGACCAAGTATTGCCTCCTACGTGAACTGACCTCCAAATCACAAATCCACCCCAAAAAAAGGCTCTTCTCATCACTTTGTCAAATATCATGCTGAGCACAATCCTCTTAACAATTGAATCAGTTTCTGTAATCCATGTCAAAGACTACGTACCAAGTATTCGCAACCTATGACACACATCAATACCTAATACTTCACAAGTTTAAATGGTTCGTGCTGACAAATCCTTTTCCACAGTCCTCTTGACACAAGTTATTGCAGCTATCTATTGTGTCCACATGCCACATAGAGGCTATCAGGTTTTCTTCCAAGTCATGGTCTCCTTACAAAGTATTCATCACACAACACACTGAAAGGGGCATGACTTTTACAGAGGCTATGTTTTACATCAAAAAAGGTTACAAGAAGTCCTGTTTTGCAACTTCTAAATTTTCACCACAAACTATTATTTGTCCAATCTGTCTTCTCCATAGTCATCCGTATTGCATCTAAGTGTCATCTATTTCAACTATACGCTCAGTATGCTCATACACTTGCTAGATTTAAGCATACAGCCCATCTAAGTCCCACCATGTGTGTGTCTTCCTGTGGTGGTTTGTTAAATGAGAGAACTCAAAACAAAATCGGATGCATAAAATATGCTAATTTCATGGAAAAGTTTAAAATTGGTCCAACGTAGGCTATAGCTACATCCAATTGGTTTCCAGAGTTTTCCAGCACACTTAATAAGGTAGTCTCAGTGTTCCATTTTGGATCTAATAATTTCATAGTTTGCAAATTGACACTAGCCCCACATGAAGCAGTGCCAAAATATTTGACAAAACATATTTAAACACAAGAGGATCTAGAATAACTCTTCAACAAAAAGTTATCAGGTAGGAAATAACAAATAACTTACCTTGGTGATGTGTTAATATAAAGAAAATAAAAAAAAGGGAACAAGGTTAGTTTAGTTGGAGATTGGGGTAAACAAAACTCACATTGCAGATACAAGGTTAATGTAATATCAAGAGTTAGTTATAAATTAATTGGACAACAGTTTTTACTTTTTAGAGCTTTGACACCAAAGTTAAAAATTAATTAGACTTTAAAAAATAATTTAGTATAACATCTAGTATAACTTCCACAATAAGAAGTGTTTGTGAACTAAGATAGAACATGGTAATCTTGTTCTTACCTCATAAGTCACGGCCCATTTTCCACTTCTAAGAGGCCTGTGCAAGAGGTTTAGATTACCCATATAAAGGGATTTTTTGTGAGGGATGCTGTGAATTTCTTTCAGTACAGTATCCACCCTAACAAATGTGTCATCATCACATTTCATAATGTAGGCAGCAGTCACATTCTGGACCTGCAGAATGAGTGGTTTAGAAAGCAAGAAAAACAAAAGCTACTAGCAAATAACTAAATACAGCAAAAGGCTTAAGTAAACAACCAGCTAACTCACCCCATATTCACAAATGGCAATGGTTTTAAGAACAACAAGCTCATAACGATCCATAAACGGCAAAATCACAATGTCACCAAAATAATCTGCTTCCTTTTTTAGCACAGCATTAACTTCTTTCCTTGGATTCTGAGCATCATATTTAAATATAAGTAACAGTGTGGGAGGAAAAAACAAATAATTATTCATTCCTGAAAGGACAGAAGAACTTTATTTGGTTAACATTTTCCCTTGTCAAATAAGTTATCAAATCCAATACCAAGGAAGCCTGTCAAAAGGGCAATATGCATCCTAGAAGGAAAAAAGTTAACAATTTTTTTTCTTTGGAAAAAACTAACAAATAGATGTTGTATTAAAAGAAAGGAACAGAGACCCTGCTGCAAATAAGGCATCCTGAACCATGACTTCATTTTCAAATAGGTGATTTCATTAATTTTGACATGCACAGCAAACTTATAACCAGTATGTATAACCTGTTGTTCTCCATTGCATGAAGAAAAAATGAAAAATACAATAAGATATTCCCCAGTTTTTAACAAATGTTGAAATCTTACCAATGCAACAAAGAAACGAGCTACAACTCTTGAAGACTTGATTGCATTAGACTGCATCCAGGTTTTCCTAACAGCCATACGCTCTGCAAAATGATTTGTGGCAGAAAGAATTCCAAGAAAAACATCGATAGGACCTTCAGGAAGAGGTCTTGATTTCCACTTCTCCAACATCTCTAGCACCCGTTGAAGCGAAAAACTGGGATGAGAAACTGGAAGAGAAGTAGCATAGACTGAGTGAACATCAAGATTTCCTTTAATTGCTAGCCCTGTTGCATCTTCAAGAGTGAATCCCTGGCATGGCAAACAACATACTTAACCAATTTCAGGCTCACTAATATCCAAGAGAGATAAGTCCAAATGTTTGCACTTGTGAGCACAGTTTCTAACAGGTATACATGAATACACAGATGCAATTCAATGCATGTTGTACGAAATAGCTTGAAAAGAGATGCTTGCAAAAACAATAAAAAAATATCACAACATGGTTTATAACTAACCGTTCGATAGGGGAATGAAGTTATATGTCGACCACCAGCGATAATATGATATCCTTCGACACCGGCTCTTATGGTTAAAACAAACAATCTACCCTCCACAAAAGGAAAAGGCCAGGTCATAGCAGGCTTCTTTGCACGACCTATGAACCTTCTGAGCCATGAAGTAGTTTTGGATTCTTTGGAGTCCACAACATCATCACGTATCCATTTCTCACATTTTCCAAATGCATCAACTGTTAAAAATGTTGAGTAATGAGTTTCATATAATTTACAGGATAGATATTACATTCTTCAGAAGAAAAAAAATGTAAACATTGTAAAGGATAGACCAATACATACTTGCAGGTCAAAACAAATGTACATATAGTTTGGTACATATAGTTTAATGCATGGTCTATCAAAAGTAAAAGCATGAACACTTATTCCATGAACAATTCCAATATCCAAGCCCAATTACTTTTCATAAATGGGGTTAGGGAACTATGCAGAAACTGGCAATCTGGCTTGAGGTTGGACTCCAATCCAGAGTTTGGAATTTGGGTATTTCAATGTAAATGATTTCAGAATAAAGATTAAACCACTTTCTACTAGATGTTTTGTTTCTTCAGTTGAAGAGATTCGAGTAGGAGCAAAGAGCTGGAGCAAACCTTTGTCGTCGTCATCTTTGGAAGGTATCCCATCACACCTCTGAGCAGAACCCCACTGCATTCTATAACACGTATTGTGCTCAATAACAGGCCTCTTGCTCCAATCCCCCTTTAACCGCGGATTAAGATGCAGAATCCTAGGAGGGTCCTCCCCATCCACAGCCTTAAGCCCCTGCAACTCAACTATGAACTGCGTCACCGTCACCATCGGAATCGACCCAGGCATCGACCTCGCGAGCTGCGGCACGTACTCAGTATGCCCCTGATGCGGCGTCCCGACCACCGTAATCGACGACCCAGCTGCCAACCCACACGGCAGGAACATCAGCTGCTCTCCACCAGCATCCACGGCCTTCAACTCCTCCTTACTCATCCACACCGAAGACGGGCAAGACTCCGACTTCCCGTTCTCCAACCCAATCACAACTGTCACATTCTCCCCAACATCCACCTCATAATTCTCCAACTCCTCCCACGCCTTCGTCCCAAGAACCCACGCCTCGTTGGCCATCTTCTCCATCTCCGATAGCTCCCCCGTCCCATTCGCCCCATCCCACCTCCTCATCATCACCTCCCCGGTAATCCTCCCAAACCTATGCTGCAACGGCCGGAGCACTGGCCTGGACTCTAAAGATCCCATCTTTTGCAGCACGAGCGGACCATTCAAGCTATCCTCGAGCTTCCTGTGAAACGTATCACTCCCCAGCAGCGGCCGGGCGAATTGGGCCGCGTCGGAGGAAGACAACGGCCGGTCAAGCCCGACGAAATCATGCTCCCCGCCTAGCATGTAGGCGGTCTCGAGGAACCTGGGGAGTTTGACGGCGATGAAGATCAGGTAGAGCGCGGCGGCGAGGATGAGCAAGTGGGTCGGCCTCCACCTCCTCTTCCCGCCCAGAAGCAACACCTCGTTGCTGCTCCTCGGCCTCTTCATCTTGGCGAAGGTGGTGAGAGATGAAGAAGAACCACAGCAGCGGAGGAGCTAATCCACCATCGGAGGGAGAGGAAACCCTATATTTGTGCTGGCAGTGGGCCGGGGGCGGTGGGGGTTTGTTGTGGGATCGGATCGAATTTGGGTGGGATCGAAAAGAGGTGAAAAATATTGGAATTCTCTGTTCCTTTGCAAGGGAGGTAGGATTAGAAAGGAGGGAGGTGGAAAGATGGCAAAAAAAACGGGAAATTTAGAGAAACTGCTGCCATTGGTGAGGTGTGGCACGAGCGGGGTCCAAATGGTGACGTGGATGCTTTTTCCTGCTTACGTGAGAACGTTTGAATGGGGGACTTGGGATCCCACGTAGGATTGCGTTAGTGGTTTCATGTTTGGTGGTCCGTGGAGAATTTAGTGCACATATTACATGTATAAGGTTGGTAACGTGTAAGCTTGTTTTTTTCGGTTGAACATTTAATTTATCACCTTTATGGTTTATAAAACTAGGTCACTGTGATTGGTGAACGCCGAACCGTATTTTTAATTTAAGATGTAATTGAACATTTTTTTAATCAGCAAAGGATATTGCTAATGTCATTTAATAATAATAATGATAATAAAATAATACAGTAGGAATCTCACACATTATTTTGTGTGTGGACCGTAGGGATGGGATTACTGTGGTCCGACAATTGCGGCAGCAAACCCCCTTGTTACTATTTGTTCCATTGGTGCAGAATTCAGTGAAATTTTATCAAGTTTTGAGACCTTCAGATAAAGAGGATGTATTATTTAAATTGAAGCAAGAAATTTGAATAGCATGTGTGTATAATTTATCAATTCAATCTACAAGGCTAGAAATTTAAAAAACTATTTAAAACTTAAAAAATATGTGCCTTCTTCCTATATTCAGTTATCAATCTTAAACGTGATTTGACAAGAATATGATCTAATTTTGACAGATAAAACTGGTAAAGAAAACATTTAGCATAATTACTTCGACAAGGTAGAGATATTCAAATAAGCTGACTTTTCTGTTTCCTTGAATCGTCAAGTGCCGTTCAGGTATGATTGACATGTCAAGTCAAGTCAGGACTGACGCCTTGAGCTATATTTTTACACCGTTTTCTTTGTTACAGTGTTAGTTTAGAACATAAGCTCGACAAAGTCAATCTTGAACGCAGTTGAAGCTTGTCTTGTTGGACCCAACTATCGTCTCTCATCTTGAGAAGACTTGTCGAGCGGTCTAGAATTCATTTATGTATATAATAAAAAAAGAAGAAGAAGAAGAAATTGTTTATATTTCTGAAATTGCTGTAACCATCAAATGAAAACTACAGTATGCCTTGCCGACAAGAGTTATTTGATAATTCCATTTGAGATCAGGCAGTAATTGGGAATACCCTGTTTTCCCCAGGTATGTAGAAGAATCGAAGACTAAAATTCCACGTCGGACGAGACTTACTTTCAACTTCTTGCATGAAGGCAATCTTGACTTTTACGGAATGGCCCGTTCTGCAAACAACTTTTACGAGGTCAATGATCTGGCCTTTTGGTGAATTTATAGGAGATACCTTTGCATACATGATGCGACTCCTGGCACTAGTGGATTATAGAATGAGCTCATATCATGTAGACTAGCTTGGCTTGAGGGCATTTTCCATCGATGATGTTTTCTTGTTATAGACGTTGGATCCTCTGAGACCTCAATTTCTTACTGGTTGAAATCGTATTAGTGAAGTTCGGACAATATAACCTTCTATTTGTTAATAATTCTTATATGTTCACGACGATACAAGCATCAGAGCAACATATCATTTGTTTTCGTGT
>JAMKQA010004714.1:0-28966 GCA_024699735.1 Posidonia australis | reverse complement strand
TTATCCTCCTTCCCAACCATCACCGACTGCCACACGGTTGGTGTCTTCGCTTTTCAGCTCTTCGAACAATCATCGCCTACTTCTCGGATGACGTGTTCGTTTATCCTCCTTTTGAACTATCACCGACTGCCCCACGGTTGGTGTCTTCGCTTTTTAGCACTTCAAACTATCATCGCCTACTTCTCGGATGACATGTTCTTTTATCCTCTATCTGAACCATCACTGACTGCCACTTGGTTGGCGTGTTTGCTGTTCAACTTTCCTAACCATCACCGCCTACTTCTTGGATGATGTGTTCAGTTATCCTCCTTCCCAACCATCACCGACTGCCACACGGTTGGTGTCTTCGCTTTTCAGCTCTTCGAACAATCATCGCCTACTTCTCGGATGACGTGTTCGTTTATCCTCCTTTTGAACTATCACCGACTGCCCCACGGTTGGTGTCTTCGCTTTTTAGCACTTCAAACTATCATCGCCTACTTCTCGGATGACATGTTCTTTTATCCTCTATCTGAACCATCACTGACTGCCACTTGGTTGGCGTGTTTGCTGTTCAACTTTCCTAACCATCACCGCCTACTTCTTGGATGATGTGTTCAGTTATCCTCCTTCCCAACCATCACCGACTGCCACACGGTTGGTGTCTTCGCTTTTCAGCTCTTCGAACAATCATCGCCTACTTCTCGGATGACGTGTTCGTTTATCCTCCTTCTGAACCGTCACCGACTGCCCCACGGTTGGTGTCTTCGCTTTTAGCACTTCAAACTGTCATCGCCTACTTCTCAGATGACATGTTCTTTTATCATCTATCTGAACCATCACTGACTGCCACTTGATTGACGTGTCTTCTTTTCAGCTCTCTGAACCATCACCACCTGCTTCACGGATGATGTGTTAGTTTATCCTCCTTCCGAACCGTCACTGATTGCCTCTCGGATGTCGTGTTCAGTTTTCCTCCATTCGAACCATCACCGACTGCCTCTCGGTTGCCGTTTTCACTTTTCAGCTTTCTTAACCATCACCGTCTGCTTCTCGGATGATGTGTACGTTTATCCGCCTTTCCAACCGTCATTGACTGCTTCTCAGTTGATGTGATCGGTTCTTCGACATTCAAAACCTTCATCGATTGCATCTCGGTTGGCGTGTTTGCTTTTCAATTTTTCTAACCATCACCACCTACTTCTCAGATGACGTGTTCGTTTATCCTGCTTCTGAACCATCATCGACTGCCTCTCGGTTGGCGTGTTTGGTTTTCAGCATGCCGACTCATCAACGACTACCTCTCGATTAGCGTGTTTGCCTTTCAGCTCTCCAAACCATCACCACCTGCTTCACTGATGATGTGTTAGTTTATCCTCCTTCAGAACTGTCACCGATTACCTCTTGATTGGGGAGTTCGGTTTTTAGCTTGCCGAACCATCACTACAACTTCTCGGTTGGCTTGTTTGCTTTTCAGCTCTCCAAATCATCACCACTTGCTTCACAGATGATGTGTTAGTTTATCCTCCTTCAGAACCGTCATTGATTGCCTCTCGATTGGCGTGTTGGCTTTTCAACCTATCGAATCGTCATCGACTGCCTTTCGATTTGCGTGTTTGCTTTTCAACTCTCTAAACCATCACCACCTCCTTCACTGATGATGTGTTAGTTTATCCTCCTTTTGAACAGTCACTGACTGCCTCTCGGTTGGGGTGTTTGCTTTTCAGCTTTCCAAACCATCACCACCAGCTTCACGGATGATGTGATCGTTTATCCTCCTTCAGACCCGTCACCGACTACCTCTCGGATGGCGTGTTCGCCTTTCCTCCTTTCGAACTGTCATCGACTGCCTCTCGGTTGGAGTGTTTGCTTTTCAGCTTTCCAAACCATCACCGCTTGCTTCTCGGATGATGTATTTGTTTATCCTCCTTCCGAACCGTTATCGACTGCCTCTCAGTTGGTGTTTTCGCTTTTTAGCTCCTCGAACTATCACCACCCACTTCTCAGATGACGCGTTGTTTATCCTCCATCTGAACCGTCATCGACTGCCTCTTGATTGACGTGTTCATTTTTCAACCTATTGAACTGTCACCGACTACCTCACGGTTGGCGTGTTTCCTTTTCAGCTCTCCAAACCATCACCACTTGCTTGTCGGATATTTTATTTGTTTATCCTTCTTTCGAACTGTCACCGATTGCGTCTCAGTTGGTGTTTTCACTTTTCAGCTCTTCGAACTATCACCGCCCACTTCTCGAATGACGTGTTCGTTTATCCTCCTTTTGAACCATCACTGACTGCCTCTCGGTTGGTGTGTTCGCTTTTCAACCTGCCGAACCGTCACCAATTGCCTCTCTGATGGCATGTTCGCTTTTCCTCCGTTCAAACCATCACTGCTTGCTTCTCGGATGATTTATTTGTTTATCCTTCTTCCGAACCGTCACCGACTGCCTCTCGGATGGCGTGCCCGCTTTTCCTCCTTTCAAATCATCACTGACTGCCTCTCAATTAGCGTGTTTGCTTTTCTAATTTCTGAACCTACACTGCCAGCATCTCGGATGAGATGTTTGTTTATCCTCCTTCCGAACCGCCACTGACAGCCTCTCGGTTGGCGTGTTCGCTTTTCAACTCTCCGAACCATCACCACCAGCTTCTCAGATGGCATGTTCGTTTATCCGCCTTCCGAAGCGTCAACGACTGCCTCTCGGTTGGCGTGTTCGCTTTTCAACCTACCAAGCTGTAACTGATTCCCTCTCAGTTGGCGTGTTTGCTTTTCAGCTCTCTGAACCATCACCACCTACTTCTTGGGATGATGTGTTCGTTTATCCTATTTCGGAACTGTCACTGATTGCCTCTCGAATGGCGTGTTCGCTTTTCCTCCTTCTAAACCATGACCGACTACCTCTCGGTTGGCGTGTTCGCATTTCAGCCTTCTGAACCATCACCGCCTGCTACTCAGATGATGTGTTCGTTTATCCTCCTTCCTAACCATTACTGACTGTCTCTCGGTTGGCGTGCTTGCTTTTCAGCTCTCCAAACCATCAACGCCTGCTTCTCGGATGTTGTATTCGTTTATCCTCCTTTCGAATCATCACTGACTGCCTCATTGATGGTGTGTTCGATTTTTAGCCTGTCGAATCGTAACTGACTGCCTCTCGGTTGTGTGTTCGCTTTTCAGCTCTCCAAACTGTCACCGCCTACTTCTCGGATGATGTGTTAGTTTATCCTCCTTCCGAACCGTTACCGACTTCCATTAGGATGGTGTGATCGTTTATCCTCCTTCCGAACCATCACTGACTACATCTCGGTTGGCATGTTCGCTTTAAAGCTTTCCGAACCGTCACTGACTTCCTCTCAGTTGGCATGTTCCCTTCTTTAGCCTTCCGAACCGCCACCGACTGCCTCTCAGTTGGCGTGTTAGCTTTTTCTTCCGAACCAGCACTGCCTACTTCTCGGAAGATGTGTTTGTTTATCCTCCTTCTGAACCGTCACCGACAGCCTCTCGGTTGGGTGTTCGTCTTTTAGCTCTCCAAACCATCACCACCAGCTTCTCAGATGATGTTTTTGTTTATCCTGCTTCCAAACCGTCAACGACAGTCTCTCGATTAGCGCTTTTGCTTTTCAACTTTCCCAATCGTCACCGCCTGCTTCTCGGATGATGTGTTCACTTTTCCTCTTTCTGAATCGTCATCGACTGCCTCTCGGCTCACGTGTTCGCTTTTTAGCTTTCCGAAACATCACCGCCTGCTTCTCGGTTGATGTGTTCATTTGTCCTGCTTCCAAACCATCACCGACTGCCTCTCGGTTGGCGTGTTTGCTTTTCAGGTTTTCGAACCTTCACCGCCTGCTTATCGAAAGATGAGTTTGTTTATCCTCCTTCCAAGCCGTCACCGACAGCCACTCGGTTGGCATGTTCTTTTTCCAGGTTTCTGAATTATCATGACTGCTTCTTGGACGATGTATTTGTTCATCCTCCTTCAGAACCATCACTGACCACCTCATGGTTGGCGTCTTCGCTTTTCTGGTTTCCAAGCCGTCACCGACTGCTTCTCGGATGATGTGTTCATTTATCCTTCTTAGGAACAGTTACGGACTA
Organism: Posidonia australis; assembly: GCA_024699735.1. Lineage (NCBI taxonomy): Eukaryota > Viridiplantae > Streptophyta > Magnoliopsida > Alismatales > Posidoniaceae > Posidonia > Posidonia australis. Next base: position 24,893 of record JAMKQA010004714.1, on the reverse strand, counting down.
CCTCTTGGTTGGCGTGTTTGCTTTTTAGGTTCCAAACCATCATCGCCTGCTTCTCGGACGATGTGTTCGTTTTCCAGGTTTTTGAACCATCACTGCCTGCTTCTCGGATGATGTGTTCCTTTATCCTCCTTTCAAACCGTCACTGACTGCTTCTTGGTTGACGTGTTCACTTTTTCTACTTTTCGAACCATCATCGCCTGCTACTCGGATGATGTGTTCGTTTATCCTCCTTCCGAACCGTCACTGACTGTCTCTCGGTTGACGTGTTCGCTTTTCTACTCTCCAAATCATCACTGTCTGCTTCTCGGTTGATGTGCTCGCTTTTCCTCCATCTAAACCATCACCGACTGCCTCTCGGTTGGCATGTTCTCTTTTTAGCTTTCCGAACCATCACCGCCTACTTCTCGAATGATGTGTTCAATTATCCACCTTTTGAACCGTCACTAAATGCTTCTGGACTGACGTGTTCGCTTTTTCAACTTTTTGAACCATCACCGACAGCTTCTCAGTTGGTGTGTTTGTTTTTCTTGTTCTTCGAACCATCACCACCTGCTTCTCTAATGATGTTCATTTATCCTACTTCCGAACCGTCATCGACAACCTCTCGGTTGGGGTGTTCACTTTTCAGCTCTCTGAACCATCACCTCCTGCTTCTCTGATGATGTGTTCGTTTATCCTCCTTCCAAACCATCACTGACTGCATCTCTGATGGTGTGCTCGCTTTTCCTCCTTTCGAACCATCACCGACTACCTCTCAGTTGGCGTGTTTGCTTTTCAGCTTTCCGCATCACCGCCTGCTTCTCGGTTGATGTGTTCATTTATCCTCCTTCCTAACCGTCATCGACTGCCTCGCGATTGGGGTGTTTGCTTCTTTGACCTTCTAAACCGTCACCGCCTGCTTCTTAGATGGTGTGTTCATTTATGCTCCTTCCGATCCATCACCGACTTTCTCTCAGTTGGCATGTTCGCTTTCCAGGTTTCTGAACCATCACCACCTACTTCTTGGATGATGTGTTCATTTTTCTGCCTTCTAAATCGTCTCCGACTGCTTCTCGGTTGACGTGTAGCTTTACTACTTTCCGAACCATCTCCTCCTACTTCTCGATTGATGTGTTCATCACCGACTGCCTCTCAGTTAGCGTGTTCGCTTAAAAGGTTTCCAAACCATCACCGCCTGCTTCTCTGATGATGTGTTCATTTATCCTCCTTCTGAGTTGTCACTGACTGCCTCTCGGTTGTCGTGTTCGCTTTTCAACTTTCCGAACCATCACTATCATCTCAATTGATGTGTTCATTCGTTTTCCTTCCTAACCGTCATTGACTGCCTCGTGGTTGGTGTGTTCGCTTTTTGGGTTTCCAAACCGTCACCGCTTGCTTCTCGGATGATGTGTTTGTTTATCCGCCTTCTGAACCATCACCGACTGCCTCCCAGTTGGTGTGTTCGCTTTTCCTCCTTCCGAACCGTGACTGACTACCTCTCGGTTGGCGTATTCGTTTTTCTGCCTTCCGAACCATCACCACTTGCTACTCGGATGATGTGTTCATTTATCCTCCTTCCAAACCATTACTGACTGTCTCTCAGTTGGCATGTTTGCTTTTCAGCTCCCCGAACCATCAACGCCTGCTTCTCGGATGTTGTATTCATTTATCGTCCTTCCGAATCGTCACCAACTGTCTCATTGATGGTGTGTTCGATTTTCAACCTGTCGAACCGTAACTGACTGCCTCTTGGTTGCCGTGTTCACTTTTCAGCTCTCCGAACTGTCACCGCCTACTTCTCAGATGATGTGTTAGTTTATCCTCCTTCCGAACCATTACCGACTTCCTTTAGGATGGTGTGTTTGCTTATCCTCCTTCCGAACCATCACCGACTACATCTCGGTTGGCATGTTTGCTTTAAAGCTTTCCGAACCGTCACTAACTGCGTCTCAGTTGGCATGTTCCCTTCTTCAGCCTTTCGAACCGCCACCGATTGCCTCTTAGTTGGCGTGTTCATTTTTCTGCTTTTTGAACTCGCACCGCCTACTTCTCGGAAGATGTGTTTGTTTATCCTCCTTCCGAACCGTCACCGACAGCCTCTCGGTTGGGTGTTCGCCTTTTAGCTCTCTAAACCATCACCACCAGCTTCTCAGATGATGTTTTCGTTTATCCTGCTTCCAAACCGTCAACGACAGTCTCTCGATTGGTGTTTTTGCTTTTCAGCTTTCCAAATTGTCACCGCCTACTTCTCGAATGATGTGTTCGCTTTTCAACTTTCTGAATCGTCATCGACTGCCTCTCGGCTCACGTGTTCGCTTTTCAGCTTTCCAAAACATTACCGCCTGCTTCTCGGTTGATGTGTTCATTTGTCCTACTTCCAAACCGTCACTGACTGCCTCTCGGTTGGCGTGTTTGCTTTTCAGGTTTCCGAACCTTCACCGCCTGCTTATCGGAAGATGTGTTTGTTTATCCTCTTTCTGAGCCGTCACCGACAGCCACTCGGTTGGCGTGTTCTCTTTCCAGGTTTCCGAATTATCATGACTGCTTCTTGGACAATGTATTTGTTTATCCTCCTTCCGAACCATCACCGACTACCTCATGGTTGGCGTCTACGCTTTTCAGGTTTCCAAGCCGTCACCGACTGCTTCTCAGATGATGTCTTCGTTTATCCTTCTTAGGAACAGTTACAGACTGCCTCTTGGTTGGCGTGTTCGCTTCCTAGGTTCCAAACCATCACCGCCTGCTTCTCGGATGATGTGTTCATTTATCCGTCACTAAATGCTTCTCGGCTGACGTGTTCGCTTTTTCAACTTTCTGAACCGTCACCGACTGCTTCTCAGTTGGTGTGTTCGCTTTTCTTGCTTTTCGAACCATCACCACCTACTTCTCTGATGATGTGTTCATTTATCCTACTTCCGAACTGTCATCGACAACCTCTCGATTGGCGTGTTTGCTTTTTAGCTCTCCAAACCATCACCTCCTACTTCTCTGATGATGTGTTCGTTTATCCTCCTTCCGAACCATCACCGACTGCATCTCTGATGGTGTGCTCGCTTTTCCTCCTTTTGAACCATCACCGACTACCTCTCAGTTGGCGTGTTTGCTTTTCAGCTTTCTGCATCACTGCTTGCTTCTCGGTTGATGTGTTCATTTATCCTCCTTCCTAACCGTCATCGACTGCCTCGCGGTTGGGGTGTTCGCTTCTTCGACCTTCTAAACCGTCACCGCCTGCTTCTTAGATGGTGTGTTCATTTATCCTCCTTCCGATCCATCACCGACTTCCTCTCAGTTGGCATGTTCGCTTTCCATGTTTCCGAACCATCACCACTTGCTTCTTGGATGATGTGTTCGTTTGTCTGCCTTCTGAACCGTCTCGGATTGTTTCCCAGTTGACGTGTTTGCTTTACTACTTTCTGAACCATCACTGCCTACTTCTCGATTGATGTGTTCATCACAGACTACCTCTCAGTTAGCGTGTTCGCTTTCAAAGTTTCCGAACCCTCACCGCCAACTTCTCTGATGATGTGTTCGTTTATCCTCCTTCTGAGCTGTCAGTGACTGCCTCTCGGTTGTCGTGTTCTCTTTTCAACTTTCTGAACCATCACTGCCTGCTTCTCTGTTGATGTGTTTGTTTGTCTTCCTTCCTAACCATCATCAACTGCCTTGTGGTTGGTGTGTTCGCTTTTTGGGTTTCCAAATCGTCACCGCTTGCTTCTCGGATGATGTGTTTGTTTATCCTCCTTCTGAACCGTCACCGACTGCCTCTCAGTTGGTGTGTTCGCTTTTCAACTTTTCGAACCATCGTCGTCAGCTTCTCGGTTGTTGTGTTCGTTTATCCTTCTACCCAACCATCACCGACTACCTCTCGGTTGATGTGCTCGCTTTCCAGGTTTCCGAACCTTCACCACCTACTTCTCGGACGATGTGTCTGTTTATCCTCCTTCTGAACCGTCACCGATGGCCTCTCTGTTGGCTTGTTCGTTTTACAGGTTTCCGAACCATCACCGCCTGCTTCTCTATTGATGTGTTTGTTTATCCTCCTTCCGAACCATCAACGGCTGCTTCTTGGTTGATGTGTTCACTTTTTCAGCTTTCCGAACCATCACCGCCTGCTTCTCGGATGATGTGTTCATTTACCCTCCTTCCGAACCATCACTGACTACCTCTCGGTTGGTGTATTTGCTTTTTTAGCTTTCTGAACCATCACCGCCTGCTTCTCGAATGATGTGTTTGTTTATCCTTCTTTCGGACCATCACTGACTACTTCTCGATTGACAGATTTTCTTTTCTGCTTTATCTTCTATTAGTAGGTGTTTTCTTCGGATGTCGTGCCCCCTTTCTCTTGGGCTAGTGTCCCGAACTACCCAGACGACATTCATTAATCGTTGTTTCCTGCCAACAAGTCATTTTCATCTGGCCATGCTTCTTTCTCTTTGGCTAGTATCCCAAACTACCCAGGCAATACTTCTGGTGCCCGATGGATTCTCCACTTGCCTTGTTCCTTCCCTCCTTTTGGCTAGTAGCTCAAACTACCTAGATGACCTTTGTGACCAGTTACTTTTCGGTCGGCAAGCACCATGAGTCTTGTTCGGTGCTTTTCTCGACAAGTGTGATAACCAGTCATGTCCTTTAGGAGCATATTGGTCGTCAACTTGTCATCCTGCACTACATGCATCATTTAGTGATATATATCATAATCCACATGTGGCATTCTCATTATTCATTAGCAGTCGTAGTCATCTCAGCACTAACACTGGTGTTTGGTGGCAACATTAATCATTAGTTTTGGTTTCTGTGATTTCGACTTCGACTGTGGCATTCTGGGTGGCAGGACATGACTTCTAGTGCTTTCACCGATTGGTAGGTGGTTCCCAGTAGCTAACTCTTTCTTGCAGCTTCGGGCAGGGCATCTTTGTCAACTCTGAGTAGTGATCTCCTCCTCCTATTCCTTTTTTCCTTGCAAGAGGGGGGATGGGGTGTCTTTGTCAACCCTGAGCATCAGTCTCTATTCCATTCATCCTCTGACCTCACTAAAACCTTAGATCAAACCCTAAACAGAACACTAAACTCTAAATCAAACCCTAAACCTAATTCAAAACCTTAACTTAAACCTTAAAACCTAAATCAAACCTAAACCCTAAATCAAACCTTAAACCCTAAGTCAAACCCTAAACCCTAATTTCAAACCCTAAGAACCTAACCACTTCCCACTCCACCATAACAACCTATAACAACCTTTAACCACCTAAACAAACCCTAACCACTTCCCACTCCACCATAACAACCTACAACAACTTGTAACCACCCAAACAAACCTAACTACTTCCCACCTTTATCATAACAACCTATAACAACTTATAACAACTTCCAATAACCTCTAACTAACCATAACCAACTACTCTAACAACCCTAGCCATTTGCAAGCCTATAAATACCCCCTCATTTGCAAGAGAAAAAAAAGGAGGGGAGATAAGGGAGAGAAAAAAACATGGAAAAATCAAAAGGAGAGCCATAAGGTATTTTCTCTCAACCAAAGCAGCCAGAGAGTTCCAGGATCAGAGAGCAAGCTCGGTGAGGGGAAGAATTCCTACATCACGCCACCTCTAGTAAGCTCCAGCGACCTCTAGCGACCATCACCACTGTCCTTGCAGGTACGTCCTCCACTAACCTCAATTTTCTTCAAAAATGGTCTCCTAGGCCTTCCTCCTTCTTCCCCAACCGATTCCAGTAGTGTCAGGGGGTTTCCCAGGCCAAAATCAGAGTTCTAGGGGTCACCGGAGCTATTTTCCGGTGACGTATGTGAGGGCACGAATTTGTGCCCCAATGTGCTCGATCCTCTCTCTCCGGTCCTCCTACTTCTCCAATCCACGGGACGTCATGGAACACCTGCTACAAGCCTCCAGAAGCCGCTCGCCGGAATCGGGAAGAAGGTGAACAGTGGGTCTCGAACCATCAACTCCAGCTCCGTCGTATCTCTCCAAGCATCCAGGAACCTTCCACGACACACCGCAAGCACTTTGGAGTAGCCAAGACCCCATTTCGAGCTCTGGTGGCCCCCATAATCAAGCTCGCCATGGAAGGCAAGGTCAACGACAAGCAAGATCAGAGGTTGAGAGAGAAGGCCTGATTCTTGCCTCTATAGGGGAAGAAAATGTTCCTCCCCATGTTCCCAAGCTTCCTGGAGCCCTAAGTTGCTGATCCATCGCCTCTAGAGTCCCTTTCCTTCACGGCACTGTTGCCGGAGCCGCGTCGACGACGAGGGACATGGGGGAAGGTTTCCAGCCGTCCGGAGCTCCATCCAAACTATCAGATCGTCTTCCCTTCCTCTCCTCTTACTCATTGGTCAATTGGAAGCTAGATCAGGCCTTGGGAAGGCCTGGGATCGCACTCCAGTCGCTGTCGCTAGTGAGATTTGGTCGCTGGCGACCATCAGGTAAGTTTTAAACATTTTTTAGAAACACTTCTTTCACGTTTCTTTTCTTGCAGGTAAGTCCTTTTATTTTGCTTTTAGGTCCCTACAGTATTATTTTAAATCATTTTAATAAATTTTGTTTTGAAATATTGTAATGTGACCCTTGAGCTTTCTTATTAATGTTTTCCAAACTTTAAAATTTGGTATAAGCCCTTTGAGTTTCTCTTCATATATTTAAGTCTAGCATTTTTGCATATAAAACCCTGAGCTTTACTAAAACTGTTCTGAATGCATAATTTTCTAGTATAATTGCAAATTAGAGCCTAGGAATTTAAATATATACTCAGATGTGTTCAAAAAAATTCATTTTAGACCATGAGTTTCACTAATTTCTCATTGAATGCTTGATTTCTAAGGAAAATTTACATCTCAGTCCCTGAAACTTCAAGATTTCAAACTTAAACTCTTTTTCTTGCACATTTAACCCTAAATTTCTTCAAAATTGCATTAAACACATGTTTCACTGGCAAAATTGCATTTTGAACCCTAGGAATCTAGAATTTGACAAAAAATGCACAGTTTTGCACATTTGACCCCTAATTTCTTCAAAATTACATAAAATGTATTTTCCTATGTATTTTTGATGATTTAGCCACAGAATTTCAGTCTTCATTCAGAATTTGGGAATTTTGCACAAAAGCCCCTGGAATTTACATTTTTCACTCACACATGCATTTTGTACATTTTGTTCCCCTTTTCGTGCCTTTTTCCTTGCATCATGCACATGTCCTGACTCATTTCAAACTTGATTTTCCTATTGTTTCCCAGATTTCTTCCGACTTTCATGATTTTGATTTGATTTGGTTTTCCATTGCCTGAGGGCGTACATTAACAGACTTGACAATGCTGACATTGACTCGAATGAGGATTATTTTCTCCTATTTGATTTTCTAGGATTTCTTCTAGTGTCTGCTGATTTGCGTGACGCTTTCCAAGTATTCTTGATTTTCAAGATTTTTCTCATTGCCGACGGGTGTACAGTAAAGTGACATTTTCAATGCCTACATTGTCCCCTAGATTATCATTTTTTCCTTTTTTTTTTCTTCATTTCTTTGATTTGGCATGTTTTCATAGTCATTTTAGGCATGTGCATTTAGAATAGACAAGCATACACACAATAGACAATTAGTAAGCAAGAAACCTAGAAAGACCAAGTTCTTCGGACGCATGGGGGTGCCTAACCCCTTCTCCATGCGTAACAAGAATCCTTACCCTTTCTCTGGCCCGTATTGATTTGTGCACTACATCCATTAGGCACAGAGCATGCATATATTTTCTTTGCCTTGGTTTCTTTTGGATTTTTCCTTTGTGTTTGGTTTTTTTCATCGTTCCATTAAAAGACTTGGTGGCGACTCTTTTCCTTATCCTTTTTTAATCTTTTCTTGGTGTTTCCGAGTCTAGTCTTCTTTCCTGGATTCACCATCTTCGCTGTGACCGTATTAGGACTCCTTGTGTGCTTCCATGCACGTAGGAGAGCCGTGCAGGGTTCCACTGGCACACATGGCCTAGTCCATTGAGAGAGGAGGAGTGGAATAGATGAACTATTCCCAACCTTGGAGTGTTATACCATCTATCAGTGCACATCAATTCCTTATAGGAATCTCCAACAAAACCCATCAATCCATGGCCTATCCTAAGTCCTAACCTCTATTGCCCACAAGTTTCAAATACCCATGGATCCTCCCCCTTAAGCTATCATCAGGGCCCATTAGCAACACAGCTCTTAGGAAATACACATACGGTGCCATTAAACCCAACAACCAATTTCCTAATATATGGCCCTCTAACACGATCTCTCACTCAACGTACTGCATCGACCTATCCTTCTTTTGCTCAACAAGCTATGTGGACCACACTTAGCCACCACTCGCATCATCACCTAGGGGCAACCCCACCATATCATACTGCATCCTATACACTGGCTTAACCTTCCATACCTCCTCAGTATGGTACCGTTCTACAACCACAATTCCAGCAAGGGTACTAGGGCTTGGGGCAGACAACTATTGCAAGTTTCGACGTCAAGAGTATGATCAGGAATGCAATTGCAGAAGCAAAATTCACATCAAGGGCTCTAGTTTGCTTTGATACATCCAAATTCTCAACCTTTATTCTACCACTAGCATTCAAAATGCCTAAGACACCAAAGTATGATGGGATAGGCGATCCACGAAGCCATCTAGCTACATTCACCATGGATGTCCTACCTTATCAACATGGTAATGGGCTAACAATTTACCTTTTCTTTAAGAGATTTGAAGGAGAAGTACTGAGGGGGTTCAACATGCTTACAACATTTCACCTGAGTAACTTTAAATTTGTGTGGAAATGTTTTTGCAGTAGTACGTTCACTGCATATAACACAAGCCCACCATCGCAAACCTCCTAACTGAGAAGATGAGGCTAGACGAAGACTTCGCCACATACGCTAGCAAATAGAGGGACATTGCAGCTCGATCAGAATGCTGTGTCCCTGAACACTAGGCAGTCAAAGTCATCACTCAAAACACTACTAGAGCTCTAAGAGCGGACCTATTGATGGATGACTTCCAAACATACTCTCAGCTATATTACAGAGCTACAAGGATCCTTCTCAACAGAAAGGACCTGTCGTTTCTAGAGTTTGAAGAAAAGGGCAAGAAGAAGACCTCTGGTTACACACTCAAGGGCATCACAAGTGACCTGGGCCAAGTATCGATTCAGTAAGGGCGACCCATGCACTATCAACTGCTAGTCTAGCGCTTGGGGCAACACACGTAGTATCAGCCACAACTTCAATAGCAATGATTGGTCCAACAAAAGTGCCAACAATATCTGCAACAGCAACCACAGCCCTAGCAATATCAATATCAGCAGCCTCCAGACTGCCAAGTGTATGCCAACAGAAGCAACAGTAGAGGCAACAATAGTAACGGCAGGAGGACTACCATGTCGTCCCTCCACCATGGAGCTATCATGAAGCCGAAGAGAAGGACCAAGAGCCACTCCCAACTAAGAGACACTTTCCAATAATCTACATGGAGGAGGATGAAGACGTGCTGATGATCCCTAAGATGGTGGATATGAAGTGCATATAAACTGATCTGAATCTGGAGCCACCAGCTAATGAAAAGGAGGTCCTTGAGACATCCAATGAACCATAGGAAGGCATACTCGTCTATGATGAGTATGACACCTAGGATGATGCTTGGGAAAGCCATTAGGTCCAAGAAATGCTAACTTAAGGCATTTTTCCCAAAAGCATCATAGCCTCCATTAACCAAGGACAGCCTCCAACCCAAGTAGAAAATCTAGAAGGGATGCCGTCTATCTATGATGAGTATAACGATCAAGATTGGTACGACTTGTAGGTCACTATCAACTCTCCTTGCCAACACCCTCAAGTGGACCATGTGAGAGTCAGTCCTCCGCACAAGCCTCTGGATCTTATAGAGAAGAAAGAGCCTACAGGGGACATCCATGAGCGTAGTGGTTGACGTGTACGTTTTAATTACTGCAAGTGTACGACGTATTATGTAATATGTATGCAAGTATAGGTCGATACCATAGAGAATAGTGAATTCTAAATTTTAATTTTAATTGTAAAAATATGATGAAAGGTATGAAGATGGAATTGGAATTTAGTGAAATAAAATAAAACGTAATGATTTTGATACTTAAAATTATATGATGAAGTCAAGGATTTTGAAATCACTATGTAATTAACATGATGATCAACTAGTTCGCTCTCTCTCCATTTTCAATCTCATAAATCAAATTAAAGAATTCTACTCTAACAAGCATAGCCTATATGGAACACATGATAGACTATGTAGAACATGAATAGAAAAACAAAAGCATGATCTAATTAGATGATAACATAATATAACTACGACAACACACAAGATCCCTAATTTACTCTTTCCTAAGTATAGGTTAAAAAGATGCACTCAATATTAGCTTATCACAGTTTATCAAATTAACTAGAAATCAATGTCGTGCCATCCTAGCAAGTATGAGAATGACATGAAACACAAGAGAGAAGATATTAAAACTAATTATACCATCATGAAATTATCATAACTTCATCTAATCGTAGAAAAGAAAATTAGCACATGTTTGAAAAGGGAAACAAAAATAAAAATAAGAAAGAAATATCATAAAAAGAAAACTAATAATATTGATCATTCAAATCTGATACAAGCAACGTCCAGCACTCAACTCCATAGTTGGAGAAGCAACCTCAGAGAAGAAGTATACAAAGTAGAAGATGATTCATCCTCCCAATACATTGGGTCTATTTATAGACTTACATGGTTAATCCCCGTTCAGAATCAAATCCACTACGTAATTACAATTGCTTAGATTAGGAAATAAATAAGGAAAAGGAATATTTCAAAAATACTAGAGTATATTTTCAAAAGTTTAATTCCATTTTAGTTGTCTACTATATCTTGACGATTTGATCATGCATCTAAAAATATTCTTTGGAGCTTTTATTTTGCAATATTTGTAAATCTTTTGGAGAACTTAATTTATTCTTCTAGAGGCAAACATACCCAATCATACCCCTCTTAATGCTCAAAAGGACATAGCTTGACCTATAATCAGAACAATAGCAAACAGATGCCAGTGTCTTCGCATCATTCTACAATAATGGAGGAATTAAAAAGCTTCCTAATGTCCTCCAAGCATAGCAAATCAAGTAGATATCTATATGCCTCCTAACTGAAGACACCAAAGGAAAAACGATGGTTGGGCTCACACCATTGGCAAGGTAGAGGCAGAAACTCACAATGCAGGTGATAGAAATAGTGTCCCAATCCAAGTGCTCCATCGCCCAATATTGCCTAACAACAAACCAAGTAGTCAGTGCATTAGACAAGCAAGTAGAATTCTATTGGGCAAATAAAGTAAAGACTCACCATCAGTATTGGATATAAACCAACATAGGACTGACTATTCTTCTATACAACTCCATTGAGTCCACACAAAATATGGGCATAACTAGCACTACTCCAATCATAATAATCTAGCTGATGAAGGTCAGGTAGATAGGTCAACCAATCAACATGCATGTAGTAAACAGACAAATCACAAAAGATCAACAACATTAGCTCCAATACAAAATGACATAGCATGAACTTTGCTTCCTCCAAATCACGAGCTAGATCTAGCAAGAATTGATCTTACCACCTCAGCCACACCATGGTAAAGCTATACATGGTCTTCTTGGTAGTGGGAGTCGACTTTCTAGTGATCGGCTTCCCATTGAAGAGTAGCCTAAATAGTGAGGCCCATTGTTCCGACAGCACCATTAGCACCTTGAATGGAAGTGGAATGTATGGATCTCATGCCACCACCTCTCCACTAGCACATGGATAAATTGTTAGTGGCCATGGATGGTCGGAATCCACAGCAAACTACCGAAAATGGGTGCAATGCAAGAGGAACTCTCAAAGAAAGGTTGCAGGCACTCAAAATGCTCAAGTATTGATGCCTAGTTGCACCTCATCATTTGACTAGTGTCACTAATGTGACAAGCAAAATAGTAAAATACATTCAGCAAACTACCTATTTTGTGATTGCATTGCTTGTACCCTAGCTCGAAGCCTCGAAACCCATGTTGCTAAAATCTAAGCTAGATTATAAATATGAAAAGTAGAAATTTAGATCACGGCATAAAGGCAAAATACAAGCAATGCAATCACAAAATAGGTATGACAAAGGCATACAGAGATTATAGGTAGTTTGTAGGCATTACCAAAAGGGGGCACAAGTGAAAGAGAGGCAGAGAGAGACGTCCTTCGTAGCCCAAACCCTCCTCCACGCCTAGTAGCCGTCGCCACCACCGAAGGACGTTGCAAATCGTCAACCACGCAGGTATAATCTCTTATCCTCGTAGGATTTGTTTACATGCTTGTTATTTTCAAGTTTTCAATGCATATCAGTGTGTGTTCGAGAGTTTTCTCATTGTTGTATTTCAGTTCAATGTTTTATACATGTTTTCGAGCAATGAGTTGTCGTCCACACGAGGCCATCGGCTTTTTAGCGTGAACGGTGATCCTTCTCCTTTGTTTTGCATGCACCTCATCTTCCTCCATGTTGTAGTCCACATGAACCCATTGTCACATTTATGTAGTCCCCTAAAACCTAGACCCATGTAGTGGAGAGGGAGAGAGAGTGAACCCAAAAGCCATGCACCACTCCCACTATTTCACATCAAACTAGCCCAACACTGGCCATGCCTTCCACATCCTCAACATCCCAAAGTCACCCTAGCACCAGCCAAACCTTATCCAAGCCCCATGGTCGTTTACGTTGCCCTACAGACCAATGAACATGTCAGAACCCAAGACCCATATAAGAGAGAGCAAGAGAGAGAGAGAAACCAAACCCTCCACCAGAACCCTAGATCCATACATGTAGGAGAGAGAGAGAGAGAGAGAGGAAGACAAGTCTGTAACCCTAGATAACCCTTACATGCGAGAGGGGGAAGATGACCTCGAGATGCCATAACGAGAGGTGACTGATCTCGTCGCTAAACATATAGGTGACGAGTTCAAGCACCAACTAGATAGGCGGCAAATGATTTTCAGTACAATTTTTCCTACATGCTTTGATTTTTAATGTTTGTGTTTTTTTTTATTACCTATAGTAGTGTAACCATGACGGTGGAACCCTGCACGGCTCTCCTTACATTGCATGGAAGCACACGAGGAGTCCCGATATGATCACAGCGAAGATGGTGAATCTGGAGAAGAAGACTAGACTCAGAAACACCAAGGAAAGGTAAGAAAGGATAAGGAAAGGAGTCGCCACCTAGTCTTTTAATGGAAAGACGAGGAAAACCAAACATGAAAGAAAACCAAGAAGAAGACAAGATGAAGAAAACATGTATGCTCCGTGCCTAATGGATGTAGTGCACAAATCAATGTAGGCCAGAGAAAGGGTAAGGATTCTTGTTACACATGGGGAAGGGGTTACCCCATGCGCCCGAGGAACTTGGTCTTTCTACGTTTCCTACTTGCTAAATGGTCTAGTGGGTGTGTGCTTGCCTATTCTGAATGCGTATGCTAAAGATGACTGGAAAACATGCCAAATCAACGAGAAGAAAAGCATAAAAGGGAAAAAAGATTATCCGAGGGACAAATGTAAGCATTGGGAATGCCACTTTACTGTACGCCCGTGGGCGATGAGAAAAATCATGAAAATCAGGAAACTCTCGAAAAGCGTTGCGTAAATCAGTGTATACTCGAAGAAATCCAAGAAAATCAAATTGAAAAAAATAATCCTCATTCGGGACAATGTCGGCATTGTTAAGCCTGTTAATGTACGCCCTAAGGCGATGGAAAGCCAAATCAAGTCGAAGATCGCGAAAGTCGGAAGAAATCCGGGAAACAACAAGAATACCATGCTTGAAATGAGTTAGAAATGCATGCACGATGAAAGGAAGAAGGCACAAGAAAATATGCATGAAAAGTGCAACAAAATGTGCAAAATGCATGTAAGAGTGTAAAAATGTAAATTCCAGGGGCTTTTGTGCAAAAATCCCAATTTTGAATGAAAACTAAAATTCTGAAGCTAAATCATCAAAAATACATAGAAAAACACAATTCATGTAATTTTGATGAAATCTGGGGTCAAATGTGCAAAATTGTGTATTTTTGGTCAAATTAAAGATTCCAAGGGGTTAAAATGCAATTTTGCGATCATAACATGTATCTAATGCAATTCTATGGAAAATCAGGGTAAAATATGCAAGAAAAAGAGTCCATGTTTGAAAATTGAAAGTTTCAGGGACAATTATGTAATTTTACCCTAGAAAACATGCATTCAGTGAGAAATTTGTAAAATTCAATGGCTAAAATGCAATTTAGGTTACATTTGAGCAATTATTTAAATTCCCAGGGTTTAATTTGCAATTGAAACAAGGAAATATGCATACAGAATTATTTTAATGAAACTCAGGGGTTTAAATGCAATTTAATCAGAGAAATATGCATTCAGAATTATTTTCATGAAACTTAGGGTTTTAAATGCAATTTTTGAACATATTTGAGTGAATGTTTGAATATCTAGGGTTTAATTTGCAAATTAGACAGAAAAATATGCATTCAAAACTATTTCAACAAAGTTCAGGATTTTAAATGCAAAACTTCTGGACTTTAATGCATGAAAAGAAACTCTAGGGGTTTTATATCAAACTTTTAAGCCTGGAAAACATTATTAAGAAAGCTCAGGGGGCACATTGCAATATTTTCAAATCAAACTTTATTCAAACGATTTAAAAAAAATGCAAGGAACTAATTGTAAGAAAAGAAGGACCTATCTGTAAGAAAACAAAAGTTCAGAAATTATTTTAAAAGAAAACTTATTTCTCCATTTTTTTAAAAGAAAAAGAATCGACTACAAGGACCTAATTGTAAGAAAAGAAGGACCTATCTGTAAGAAAACAAAAGTTCAGAAATTATTTTAAAAGAAAACTTATTTCTCCATTTTTTTAAAAGAAAAAAAAACGACGGTCGTCGACGATGGAACTCCGTCGTCGACGACCGCCAGAGATGCCCCTCCGAAGCATCCCAAAGCCTGATCAAAGATCAGACCCCACGGGGAGCAAGAAGAGGAGGAGAGGGAAAGATCCAATGGTCTGGATCGAAGGTTCAACGACTGAAGTGGGCTGCCCGTCTCCCTCACTGTCAGGACAACTCTAGTGACAGCGTCGGAGAAGAAGGAGATGCTGGAGGGCTGTGGCGCGTCG
The DNA here is from genome assembly GCA_024699735.1 of Posidonia australis. Lineage (NCBI taxonomy): Eukaryota > Viridiplantae > Streptophyta > Magnoliopsida > Alismatales > Posidoniaceae > Posidonia > Posidonia australis. Next base: position 9,702 of record JAMKQA010004714.1, on the reverse strand, counting down.
CTTAGGGGTTCAGGAAGATTGACGGTGCAGTGAGGACCATTTCCCCTCTTCCAAAAGCAAGAATGGGACACTCCTCCCATCCTCGGATCTCGCTCGCCGTCGACACGACTCAACCTCAGTGAGCTCGACTGTGGTGGCTTTCCAAGGCTTGAGGCTTGGCTTCGATGGCTCCGGAGTGTTGAGGGCGCATCGTGGAGTGTTTCTGGATGCTTAGAGTGGCACAGCAGGGCTAGAGGCACGCGATCAGTCACTGTGATCAATCTTCTTCCTTGACAACGGTGAAACGTCGCGTCTAACTTCTGGAGGCTCAGCGAGGTGTTGAAACAGCACGTAGAGGGTTGAAAGAGCTTGAGGGAGACCAAGGGAGGAAGATCTAATGCATTGGGACACGAATCAACCAATGGATTCGTGCCCCCACCTAGGTCACCAAAAAATGGCTACGGCGAAGCTAAAATCCTTGATTGCAGCCAGGGAAACCCTCTAGCACTACTGGAATCACTTGCGCAAGAAGAAGGGAGGCCAAGGAAGCTAAAATTAAAGGAAATTGAGGCTTGGTGAGGGCGTACCTGGTATGACAGTGAGCTTGGCCATCGGAACTCACTAGAGGCCACCGGAGCAAGCCGAAGATGGCTGAAACTCTGATTTCTCTCCTCCACGAGCTTCCTCCTTGCTCCAGGATTACACTGGTTGCTCTGATTGGGAGAAAACGTTTTGGGAAGCTCTTCTCTCAAATTTTCCAAATCCCCATTTTCACTTGCAAATGGGGGCTATTTATAGGCTTCCAAATGGCTTGGTTGGTTGTTATGGTTAGAGTGGAAGGTTGTCAAGGTGGTTAGAGTGAAGTGGGAAGTGGTTAAGGTTGTTGGAGTGAAGTGGGAAGTGGTTAAGGTTGTTGGAGTGAAGTGAGAAGTGGTTAAGGTGGTTAAGAAGAAGTGGGAAGTGGTTAAGGTTGTTAGGGTTTGACACATGCCTTAGGGTTTGACTTATGGTTTATGGTTTGACCTAAGTTTAGAGTTTGGATTAGGATTTTGAATTTGGTTTAGGTCTTAACCTAGGGTTTAAGGTTTGGATTAGGGTTTAACCCAAGTTTTGGGGTTCATTAGGATTTTTTAGGGTTTGCTAAGGTTTTAATGGTTTATTTAGGGTTTTAAGGTTTTATCTGTGTTTTTTAGGATTTTCCTAGGGTTTTTATGATTTTTTAGGGTTTTCTAAAATTTTTATGGTTTATTTAGGGTTTTATGGTTTTGTTTAGTTTTTTAAGGTTTTTCTTAGGGTTTTTCTATTTTTTATGGTTTTGTTTTGTTTTTTAGGGTTTTTCTAGGGTTTCATGATTTTTTAGGATTTAGCTAGGTTTTTTAGGGTTTTGTTTGTTTTTTTTGGGTTTTCCTAGGGTTCTTATGTTTTTTTAGGGTTTTTTTAGAGTCTTGTTAGGGTTTTTTCCTTTTGCAAGCATATGGGGATGTCTACATATGCCCCTTCCTGAGTGAAGTCGGAGGACGAATGGGACAGAGACCGACGCTCAGGGTTGACAGAGACACTCCACCCCTTCTTACATGGAAGAGAGTTGAGGAGGAAGAGATCTTCGCAGGAGTTGACGAAGATGCCCTGTCCAAAGCTGCAAGAAAGAGTTAGTTAATGGCAACCAGCTATCAGTTGGTGAATGCACTAGAAGTCTTGTCCTGTCTTCTTGGATGGCACAGTCGAAGCCAACATCAGAGAAACCAATACAAATGACAAATGTTGACAAGTTGACGAGCACATCAGCTCCTAAAAGACATGACTAATTATCTCACTTGTCGAAAAAAGCACCGGACAAGACTCATGGTGCTTGCCGACTGCAATGTGACTGGTCACGGAAGTCATCCGGGTAGTTCAAGCTACCAGCCTATAAGGAGGGAAGGAACAAGGAGAATAGGGAAATCCATCGGGCATCACAAGGATTGCATGGGTAGTTCGGGATACCAGCCTAAAGGAAGGAAGAAAACAGCTTGCTATGATTCCATCCATTCGGAGTGGAACTCAAAACAAAGTGGGGCATCAAGGTTCGTCCAGACGGATTGAACCGCGGATGGAGCCATCAAGACTCTAGGCGGTAGTCAAGAAAAAAGAGATGGAAAAGTGAGGCCTTGAATCTGTCAATCAGGATCGGAATTCAAAGGTGAGTGGGGTGCACCAAGATTCGTCCTAATGGATCCAATCACTGAAGGGACCATCTAGACACCGGGCGGTAGTCTAGAAAAATGAGATGGAAAAGGGAGGCCTTGAATCCGTCCATTTGGATCGAAATTCAAAGGTGAGAAGGGTGGCACCTAGACTCGTCTTGACTAATCGAACTGTGGATTGGACCGTCTAGACTCCAGGCGGTAGTCTAGAAAAAAGTGATGGAAAAGGGAGGCCTTGAATCCGTCCATCAGGATCAGAATTCAAAGGCGAGAGGGGTGGCACCGAGATTCGTCCTGACAGATCGAACCACGGATGGGACCATCTAGACTTCTGGCGGTAGTCTAGAAAAAAGAGTTGGAAAATGGAGGCCTTGAATCTGTCCATCTGGATCGGAATTCAAAGGCGAGAGGGGTGGCACCGAGATTCGTCTTGACGGATCGAACCACGGATGGGACCATCTAGACTTCGGGCAATAGTCTAGAAAAATGAGATGGAAAAGGGAGGCATTGAATCCATCCATCACGATCGGAATCCAAAGGCGAGAGGGGTGGCACTGAGATTCGTCCTAACGGATCCAACCACAGATTGGACCATCAAGACTATAGGCGGTTGTCTAGAAAAAACGAGATGGAAAAGGGAGGCCTTCATTCCGTCCATCAGGATCGGAATTCAAAGGCGTGAGGGGAGGCATCAAGATTTGTCCTGATAGATCGAACCGCTGATGGGACCATCTAGACTCCGAGCGGTAGTCTAGAAAAATGAGATGGAAAAGGGAGGCATTGAATCCATCCATCATGATCAGAATTCAAAGGAGAGAGGGGGTGGCACCATGATTCGTCCTTTTGGATCGAATCGCGGATGGGGCCATCTAGACTCTGGGCGGTAGTCTAGAAAAATGAGATGGAAAAGGGACGCCTTGATTCCGTCCATCAGGATCAAAATTCAAAGGCGAGAGGGGTGGCACCGAGATTCGTCCTAACGGATCCAACCACGGATGGGATCATCTAGACTCTAGGCGGTAGTCTTGAAAAAACGAGATGGAATAGTGAGGCCTTGATTTTGTCCATCAGGATCGGAATTCAAAGGCGAGAGGGGTGGCACCGAGATTCGTCCTGACAAATTGAACTGCGGATGGGACCATCTAGACTCCGGGTGGTAGTCTAGAAAAATGAGATGGAAAAGGAAGGCCTTGAATCCGTCTATCAGGATCAGAATTCAATGGCGGTAGCGGGTGGCACCGAGATTCGTCCTGATGGATCGAACCGCTGATGAGACCATCTAGACTCCGGGCGGTAGTCTAGAAAAGTGAGATGGAAAAGGGAGTCCAAGAAATTGTCCATCAAGACCGGAATTCAAAGGCGACAAGAGGTGGCATCAAGATTCGTCTTGACGGATCGAACCATAGATGAGACCATCTAGACACCGGGCGGTAGTCTAGAAAAATGAGATGAAAAAGGGTGGCCTTGAATCCATCCATCACGATCGGAATTCAAAGGCGATAGGGGGTGGCACTGAGATTTGTCCTGACGAATTGTACCATGGATGGGACCATCTAGACTATGGGCAATAGTCTAGGCAAAATGAGATGGAAAAGGGAGTCCTTGAATCCATCCATCAGGATCGGAATTCAAAGGCGAGAGGGGTGGCACCGAGATTCGTCCTGACAGATCGAACCACAGAAGGGACCATCTAGACTTCGAGTGGTAGTCTAGAAAAATGAGATGGAAAAGGAAGGCCTTGAATTCAACCATTAGGATCGGAATTCAAAGGCAAGAGTGGTGGCACCGAGATTCACCAAGATAGATCAAACCGCTGATGGGACCATCTAGACTCCGGGCGGTACTCTAGAAAAATGAGATGGAAATGGGAGGCCTTGAATCCGTCCATCAGGATCAAAATTCAAAGGCAAGGAGGGCCTGACCTTCTGTTTAGCCAAAAGGATTTTCAAAGGGGATCTTATTCAAGTACCAGTGCACCCTTGAACGTCACCGCTGTGGGGGATGTCAGTTGAAATAGCACAGCGTCCTACTATAGTTGTCATTTTGTAGGAGCCATTATGTGATGAATGTCACTTCTGTATAAGAAGGTGCACATGACCATCGTTTGGAAGACAATTCACACCATGTGTTCTCAAAACAGTCCTTCTTTCAATAAAGTAGCTTACATGCCCCTGGTCGAAGGCTCTAGCTTAGTTACATGGTAAGTAGATGTTCTGTTAGGTGCCTGAAACATGACTTTCGATCAAAGAGCAGCTGACATGCCCCTGGTTGAAGGCTCTGGCTCAATTACACTATAGATGGTGCCTTGTATGTGACTTTTGACCAAAGAGCAGCTGACATGCCCTTGGTCTTCTTTGGTCAAAGACCTTGGTTCAATTACACTGTAGCTGGTGTTTTGTATGTGACTTTTGACCATAGAGCAGCTGACATGCCCTTGGTAATGGACTGGGTGGACATCACTTGAGGGTATGGGGTCTTCGAAGCCAGACTGTAACTACAGATGTTCCTTGAACCACTGGAGCACTTGAGACCATCACTAGTCGAAGCAAGTGATCCATTCATCAAGTGACTGGAAGTATGTGCACCTAACAGCTTTCCTGTAATGTACTTGGAAGACAGAAGGAATTGTGGCAACTCGATAAAGACCTTTAATCAGGATTGTAACTTGCCTTTGGCTGGTATGTTTTGCTCAACCGTGGTATTCCGATAGCTCCGTATTTGGCTGCACTACTGTAGGATATTCTCCTGACTGTATTCGCCAAATTCTGGATTGTTGCATAGAGTCCACAGTCATGCTGTTGTCTCCGCTAATCATTTAATGTGAAGGTCCTGATCAGAGAACAACTGACTTGCCTCTGATGAACCAAGTAATGGATTGTGTGAGCCCAGCTAGAAAGCAGTTGACATGCCCTTAGCACTCTAGTGAATGATGCTCAAAAGTCAGATCAGGAAATACCAAGGCAAAAAGGATGCCTCTGGCATTGTGCCAGGTTACCCTGGGGAGTGTTGGGCACCACTTAAGGATGTAAAGTCTTGAAGATTAGGCTGTGACTGTAGGCATACTTTGAATCATTGAAGTGGCCGCGATTGATTTTGGTTGAGGTCGGAGACACGTTTGCTCACTAACTAGAGGATGTATATTCATCCACTATCCTGAGCTATACTTCGATGGCAGGAAGTAATGTGATACATCGTAGTTTGTCTTAGGCTGGCTATTCTTTACTCTGTTACTCATTGTGTCATTGTGCTTTGGCTGCAAACATGTATTTGGCTGTGTTAACCTTCGGCATTCCCCAAATATTGTCTACCACACCTGGACTGCAATGGAGAAATTGTTGTCGTGCTGTTGATTCTGTAAGTCCATGTAGCTCGTACACTAACTGGTGTCCTTACTATCTATGCACTTTGACCATTGAGCAGCTGAAGTGTCCTTGGCTAAAAGCACTTGGCAAAAGTCCTGTTGAACAAGTCTATATGCAAACAAAAAGATTTATCCAAGCAAGGCTATGATGATTATTATTATTGTTGTGGATTCTATTATTGTGAGCAATTTAGTTATTTAAGAGTGAATTTTTTTGTTTGATCAAGAAATGCATGCCTTGTGATATTAGTTGCTTGTTTTCTGCATTCACCGCTTCGCTTGTTCAAGGAGTTCATTATCTAGACCGTTTGCTTGTTTAGTTCAGCTGTTTGTTTGCCCTCAGTTAGGCTGGAAAGTAGTATGCCTGTTAGAGGAGGATGACTCCTTCGACTCAGTTGCCACTACAGAAACTCGCAAGTCATATAGTGGCTCTCGCTGGGTAGTGGTGGCACTCGAACTCACTGTACGGTAGCGTAATGGACCTAGCTCCATGCCAAACTCATTAAGGTCCTGCACCTACTTTTTCTTTTTGATATCATTGTCTTTTCTTTTACTCCCTCATAGATGTGTAGTTTCACTCTAACCTTGTCTTGGAGGTAATAAGTGCCCGATCAGGAGGCCTTTATTGCAAGAGGGTGGGTCAGCCCCTCAAAGGTATGATTTTACTGAGTGCATACTCCAACTCCTCTCCAAGGTATGGTAAAGGTAGACTTACAACGCATGCCTCTCACTCTTGGGCTGACTTCTGTCTTCGCCTTCTGTCTTGTCTATTCTTTTATGCCCTTGCGAATGTATGTTTTCTTTTCTAGCTCACACTCTCAATCACTCCTAATATTTTTTCTCCCTCTTGGAGGTGCAGGATCCTTGCGGAGCTTGGACATTTCATTTGGCTTTGATGTTTGGTGGCTCCCTTGCTAACTTGGTCGTCTAAGTAGTAACAACTTAGGAGGGATAATCCATTCTGACATAGGCGAGCTTTTCCAATTTTTCATCATCGGGCAAAATGTTATTGACAAGCAAACTACCCTTTTTAATTGTTCTTGAGGTTTTTCCTATTTTGTGTTTTTTCTTTTTTTCTTTTTTTTCAATTTTTGTGCTATTTCTATTTTTTTTGTGTTTTGATATATGGTGATGCAAAAAGAAAAACAAAGGGAACAAAGGAAAAGGATACAGCTCCAGTCCTTGTTGTTGTTGTTTGTCAATGCCATTGGGGTTCAAAGTAACTCCTAGCAGTGCCACTAGAAATTGGAATCACGGTAGGCGTAACTGAGGCCATCAAACCATTATTGAAACTGAGACTGTCAATGTGAATGCTGAATCTACTGGTGACATTAAAACTATATCTTTGTTGGAGTCGCCAGTTCCTATGACCATGCTGGTGGAACCCTGCACGGCTCTCCTACTTGATCTAGGGTATTTGCACTTACTGGGTTAGATCAGTGCATGGCAAATAGGCAAACTTTAGATCAAACCCCCTTGCAAAGGAACAAGAACAAGAGTAGCACACATGAGTGTCGCCAGACAAAACTGATAAAAGAAAAGAGGACAAACTAAGCAAAGGAACAGGGACAGAAGTGGCATACATGTGTGCTACCAGACAGAAGCTGAGAGAGGACAAACTAGGCAAATGAGGCCCGATGGATTCATGGGGAATGAACTAAGAGAAAGAGGGAAACCCCCTGAAGTTCCAGTATCCTTGGAGCTTGACGGCTCAGACACGGTAAGGTCGACTATTCTAGGGTGTGCACGTGTGTGTGCGGGTGTGTATGCAAGTGTATGTGTGTGCTGCCTCCTGTGTGTTGACAATAATGTTCCCATTGTCAATCAAATCCTAGACAGCATTCCGGAGAGTAAAACACTTGTTTGTCTAATGTCCACGAGTGCGATGGAATTGGCAGAATAAGTTAGCCTTATACCACTTAGGAAGCTGGTCCGGTGGTGTGCGAATCTCCGATAGCCGTAGGAATGGCGCAACTTTGGGAAAGATGTCGCTCAACGAATACTTGAGTGGGGTGATGTCTCTTTCCTTATGACGAGGCTGCCTCCGCCGTTGTTGCTGCCCTTACTGAACTAACACAACACAACATGTTGGTTGAACGGTGGTGTGTGGATGTGTAATGCGTACTGAACTAGATGCTGGTGAGGATAAGGATATGGATGCGGGTGCTGTGCCAACAAAAAAGGTCCCACTGTCAATCAAATTCTGAATGACATCTTGCAAAGTGTAGCATTTATCAATCGAATGCCCTGGGGCTCAATGATAATCATAGTATACGCTCGCATTATGCCATGGAGGGAGTGGAGTTGGTGGGGGATGCGGATCTGGGAGTCTCAGAAGTGACACAACCTGAGGAAAAACAGCGCTCAGCGGCTCACCTAGTGGAGTGTAGTCACTTTCAATGCGATGACCTCGTTTCTTCTTAGGTTGCTGTCCTTGTTGAGCCAATGTGATGAGATGCATTGTCTTGACAGTGGAAGGTGTGCACCTAGTGTGCAGTGATGACCTATGTGTTGGGACCTGCTCCTGATGTTGAGGTGGTTTCTTAGTATGTTGTGCTGTGTGTGGTGTTGAGCGCGAGAGCAACAGCTGCGGCACCGATATAGCTCCGTGCGACGGACTTGAGAAATGTTGTACTCTCGCACAACTAATTGGTTGATTCCTAGGTGATTGTGATGCATGCTGTGACCAATGCAATTGTGGTGCAAGAGGCAGAGATAACGCCCCCATCGCCGGAGTGGTGTGATACTGAGGCGATGGTATGGGTGATAATGTAGTGGGGTGAGCTTGCAATGCTATAGTGGTCTGCACTAGAACCTCAGAGGTCGAAAGAGGAGGACTCTCAACATGATTAAGAGAAAGGGCCATGCACTCAAACCCTCGAGCCAAAGCTCTCAAGTACTGAGCCTGTATGGCCAAAGAATCATCAAACGATAGGTCAGAAGGCATGAGCGGAACATGAATGGCACCTAAAACAGATGAAATCGCAGCTGGTTGATCTCTTGAAATAGGAGGGCCTGAGAGATAGGGTGCAGCTGGCAAAACTTCTGGGACCCACGTGGTAGTCACCGCATTCGAATCAGTGACGGGCCCTAGACCGACTTGTGTCTGCCACTGTTCCAGAAAAGGGGATAAGGATCCTCCATGATTCCCAAATCAGAATGCACAGAGGGAAGAAGAAGCAGTCAAAGTGAGAGAAGGAGGATCTGAGTGTGGGTCCCCATTCAAAACAATAACTGGAGGCTTACGGATCTGCAGGGCCATGGTTAACCGCAAGCGAAACAAAAGGAGCTGCGGAAAAATACAAATGCACGAGCTCTAAGACGAACTATTGTCAAAAGTTACCAATAGCTCGGAAAAGGCAAGAGAAAACAAACACAAGCGGCTGCCCACGACGGAGACACTCGAGCTCCTAGCTGAGGACCTCGCAACAAGCTACCTGAGAAAACAGGCAAGAGAAAAAGGTATCAGAAGTTGGACAAGGACACAATGACAAATACAAGTTATTAAAGTGGCATGCAATGACACACAAAGCAGATGAATGTCCTAAAGTGCACTCTCTCACCATGCATGTCCCATATGGGGTTGACCACATGGGACGCACACATGGGTTTTAGGTTTTCATTCTAGTCAGAAAAGTAAGGTTCCGATTCTAAATCCTGGCTGAAGCATAGGCAGTGAATGGGTGGTGCATTGGTGGCCTCGTCTCCTGCAGTAGCATGGAGTTGTGCCCTCTACTAGCATCGACACGACCCCAGACAAGGGGGGACAAACTAGCGACACGTCCTACACCAAAGCTATAGAACGGGCTACTAGAATTGTCCTTCGCGAACTATGGGTGGACTCAAAGGAGAAGATGGATGCTTTCTAAAATGATCATTCATGCAATATGCTTTTGTGTCTTTTACTTGCGTTTTATTAAACCACGGGGGAATGTGAGTATTTGTCACTAGTTATGCCTTATTATTTGTTTATCTGAGTTTGTGTGTTTTATTTTAACCAAATAGGGAAGCAAACATGTCTCTACTATGTGTAGACACCCCAATTTTGAGGTGACCCAGGAATGAGTGTCCCTATGTTGCATTGGATGCGATCAGCCCTTAAACCGAGCCCCAAACCCATTAGCCAGAGCCCAAATCAGACATCTGTGAGCAGGGCTGGCGCACCAACTTGGCGCACCA
>JAMKQA010004713.1:0-29254 GCA_024699735.1 Posidonia australis | reverse complement strand
ACTGATCTGTCACTCTTGATGTTGGTATGTCCTTTTTGATTTCAAGATAAGGCACTTATATCTTTTTCAAGTTATAATATTTATGAAAAATATGCACAAGTAAATAATCATCAAAATTCATGTAATATTTCTAACATAATGGATCCTTCAATCTATTTCTCAACTAAGATTCAATCATTCAAATGATTCAATGAAACAAGAGATTTCTCTGGTGTGACCATGCTGGCGGAGGGGGACTACGCTCCCCTACGCGATCGGGACCGCGTGGGAGTCGATAGGGCCACGGCGAGTCTGGCGGTTTCGAGGGCGGAAAAGAGATGACTCGAAAACACCGGAAACTACGCGAAAGTGAAAACATAGAGTTGCCACCTAGTCTATTCAAAACAGAAAGACGACGAAAACCGTATCAAAAGATCAAGAAACGAAATCGAATGCAAAATAGGAAGATTTATGCCAAATGGATTCGACACATGGATCACTACGAACCGGAGAAAGGATAAGGACTCCTATTACGTGTGGGGAAGGTGTTAGGCACTCCCGCACGCCCAACGAGTCGGTCTTTCTCGGTATCTTGCTCGCGTGTATGGGAATGTAAGCACTTCATGCCGGTTAATGGGGTATACGGATGATGCAAGAGTAATAAACCAAACTAAAAAGCATAATCGAATCGAGAAACGGCAAGCAAAACACAATACGGAACCAGGTGGGACCACTGGCTAGGTTGGGTTGAAGTCACTCCCTAGACAAACCGCGCATGTGTCACGCGCGCGTCGCTTGCGCAACCCAGACGCACGTCCCTAGGGATGCTATGTCTGTTTGCCATCATGGTCATGCCCACAACACAAAGATACCACATCAGAGGGCCAGCAAGAGGCGATTGAAATAGAAAGCGCGGAGGTTCATGTTGGCCTGAAAACCAAGAATCCAACATGTGCGGAGAACTAAAAACGATGGAAAACATGTGCTTCAACTAAACTAGAGGATAAAAACATTGCAAGGTGAACATTTAGAGCAGATGATGCCCTGGGCTTGGTTGAGTTTGACCTCATGCACACCCTCATCGATCCCCGCATGTGAGGCGTGCAATCGGGGTGCGCACGTGAAACGGGGTTTCAGACATTCCTCCTTCATCGCCCTTTCTTCGAGTAGGGAGGCGTCGTCAGACGGCGAAGACTACCCGGGAGCTTGAGGAGACCTTCATGATGCAATAAGAATACAAGAAGTCTAGTGAGGTGCATGAGGTTATCCTCCCCACCCCGCCATCGTCAACCCCATTCCAGCGAGCATCTGCTGGAGGATCTGGCTTGGAGGTGACTCAAGGGCTTAGGGAAGTGAGAGGAAGAGGAGAGACGCCGTCGGGACGAGTCAAGTTAAGTGCTCAGTGATCGGAGCCTTACACCGACGTGGGTTGTCCGTTGACGGGGAAGAATGCGGGATGCAATGAAATAGTAGAGAAAACCACGAGGAAACGGTGTAAAAGATCAAATTCACGCTCCTAAGTTACCCTCTAGTAAGATGGAAGAAGATGTTACCTGTTGATGGCCTTGGGTGTCGTCGGTGCTGGTAGACGATGGGCTCCGACGAGAAGGATGGTCACAGCGACTGGACGATTGGAGAGGTTTCAAAGGCTGCCAGGGTCGCTCACGGATCGTGTGGGATGCTCACCGAAGGCGGAGGAGGAGGTTGAGTCAGAGTTGGGTGTTGGATTCCCACTCTTCGACCATGGCGCCCTCCGAATTCTCTCTGGGTTCTCCTTGCACAAATGGCTGGGAAAAGTCTTAGTCTCTCTCGCCAATCTTCCCCTGGTACTCTCGTTGAGGGACGTCCCCATGGTTTTGGTCGATCGCTCTTGGTGTGGTAGGTAGGGTGGGACGGTGATGGCAGTGACAGGGCATGGTTGCAGGGAGTGGTTTGTCGATGCCGTTGCAGGCTTTGCGTGATGGCGGGAGCGGCGCAGGGCTAATGGTGGAGATAGGGCCTGGGAAAGCTGAGGGGTGTCAAGCACGTCGGGAGACAAGTCGACACTTCGTGCACGACGTCTCTCATACGAGGTACGAGCTCGTACAACGAAAGCGACCAGTCAGGCGGCGCCTGTAGTGCTGCCTTGGCTCTGACTCGCGCTTGGGCCGTGCGTGTCATTGGGCCAGAGCAAATAGGCTGGGTTTTAGGTTTTAGGCTTAGTTGGATGAATGGTTTTAAGGATAACTAGGATCTTCTGGGTAGGTTCAAGTTCATGGGCTTGGTCGAGGAATTGGGAAATCCAGGTCAGCCGTCCAATTGCGCTCTCCCCCAGATCCGTCTGCCAACACTGGCCAGAAACCAACGTGTCTACATCTAGAAACAAGAGATTTCAATGATTCAAATTATTCAAATAAACATATCCAAATACACATTCAAGATTCAACTCTGATATATCTTAAATGCACATTCAACATTCAAGATTCAAGATTTAAATAAACTTTACTAAATACAATGACATTCAACTAAGACTCAATTATTCAAATGATTCAATGAATGAGAGAATGAGATACTGAGATTTGAAAGTAGAATAATATATATTATATAAATAGTGTAAATATTATACATTAGTTCTTATAGTTAACTTATAATATATTATATACAAATTAGGTTTACAGATCCACGAGTCTGGGTATTTTTAGACCCAGACTCTACCTAGTAAATGAGCAGGTCCAGGTCCACCGATCCATAGGTCACATTTTCAGGACTTAGGCCCATACTTTACTGGCCCAGACCTACGAATTCTAGGCCTAGACTCGACCTATTGTCAACCCTACATTCCATGAAGGATTTTTGTAAATCAGAAGAACTTAACATCTTAACAGAGAAAATGATAGAAAATATGTCTCATATCTTTTAGTTTATTTACTATTTGAATTGGTATTGACACTAGTGGCAACATCAATTAAAACGATTTTCTCTACGTTGGTTGACTTATATTGAAAAAAGTGTATTTAATAGTATCAGTAATAAAGTAATTATGTAATGTTTTCAAAAAATGTGTCGTCATCGAGAACAATTGTATTTTTTTTTGTTGGAGTTTTTTTTGGAAATAGTCGTTCTAAAAACAAGATATCTGAATGATTTTTGAAGTTAGGATATTTTTGAATTATAATAATGATGTCAAATTTTTTTTAATCATAATCTATTTTTTATTACCTCACGGTATTGAACTCCGGACCCCACCGTTAGATAAATCTAATTAATCTTCACCTGATGTCCTGACCCGTCGTCATCACCTCACACAACACAACCCGGAAGAACTCAACGGCCCCGATGCGTCACCCCACCAATTAGCATGGAGACCAAACTGAAGACGACGTATTAAAACTAGGACGTTCCTGAAACGTAGGCAGGCCCACGACCGTCAGATCCCGGACATATCCATTTGGGCACGCTTTCCCACGCACAGCTCCAACCCTGTGCGGGTCCCCTCACCTTCCCCTTCTCCTTCCTGTATAAACAGCCACCAGCCACGTACATCGAACACTCGCACATTTCGTCCCTGGACTTCTCACCTCTCGCCCTCTCCCTAGATTTTCCTCTTCCATTTTTTTTTTGAGCACAACTAGAATCGAGATCAGAGGAGCGGAGACATGGAGAAAGCGATCGAGAGGCAGAGAGTTCTCCTTCAGCACCTCCGCCCCTCTCCTTCTGGCGCTGATTGCTCCGCTATCACGGTATATGCTCCTGATTTTCCTTTTATTTTTGATCGACTTTTTAAAAAATTTTGGATTGTGACTTGGTGTTGACAGAAATTCTTCTCTAAATTAGTAGCGACGAGATGATATTCTTCCTAATTTTTTTGTTTTTTGTTTTTTTTTTTAGAATTCGAATTTTTGTCATTATGGTTCGTATGGCGTATGTAGAGGATTTGGACAAGTTGCTCTTTATACTGATCTGTTACTGTAGATTCCCACCGTGGCCGAGATAGTCGTAAGATTGGTCGATGTGCTAATGATTGGGTTAGTGTGTAAGAATTGATCCGTCATAGTGGATGAAAATATCATGTGGATTTTGAGGATTTGGAGAAGTTAGTTTGTTTTATAGTTCTGTTATGGCAGATTGCTTCCTTCTATTGTGATCGACTTCTGATCAGTTGATTTTGCAGCCATCAGCATGTGCTGCTGGAGACAGCGCTGTGTACCAGAGGAGCTCTTGCTTCCACGATGATGTCGTGGTTGTTGCGTAAGTTTGCTATTTGGCATGTTGATCCCTTTTTGAGCTCTAATTTCTAAGATAGTATATAGGAAAAATGTATGTTTGTAGTGGGATGAATTTTGAATCTTTGTGCAACACGCTTATGTGTGCAACAATTAGCAATTAGTGGACAGAAAATGTCTTACATGAGTATCACAGAGAATAAGAGTGAGAAGCACAGAAACCCAATACGTATAACAAATGAACTTAATATATCTCCGGAATCTGTAGCACAGAACGTTGTATGCACAATTCAAATGAGGTATTGTTAACAGCTTTTGCCAATGCATTAGAAGAAGGAAGTCGTTTATTGCCATATTCACTGAAGTAGTTTATCTGGCTTTTGTTGGTGCAAAAAATACAAAAAAAATATTGGTTTGCATATTATACGTTGTCCTCAGCAAAAATAGAATGGATCCCAGCACTCAATATTTTTATATTCTCAATAATTTTAATTTTCCTTTTCTTTCCTTTTTCTTGCATGTCATATAGAGCTTACCGGACTGCACTTTGCAAATCCAAACGTGGAGGTTTCAAGGACACATATCCTGATGACCTTCTTGCACCTGTTTTAAAGGTTTGTCATCTGCGAGACCATGGAAAATGTCTCCTTTAAAGTCAGATTGAACTCACAGTCGGTTGGTACAATTTAAGTTTCCATTGTCTTCCCATATTTCTTAATTCAGGCACTGTTGGATACAACTAAAGTAAACCCACTTGAAGTTGGTGATATTGTTGTTGGAAGCGTGTTAGCACCAGGCTCTCAGAGAGCCAGTGAATGTAGGATGGCAGCATTCTATGCTGGTTTCCCTGGTAGGTTACCCTTCTCCATTTTGTATAACCTATTACAGCTATGCATTTTCGGGGAAAGTAAGGCCCTTTGGAATATGCAGAGACTGTACCTGTCAGAACTGTGAACCGACAATGCTCATCTGGCCTTCAGGCAGTTGCTGATGTTGCTGCTGCCATAAAAGCTGGCTACTATGACATTGGTGGGATTATCATTTTCACCTGTATTTTAGCCATTTTCCCTTTTTTCATAGAATCATAATCCTCTCATGGTGTTAATTACATTTTAAAACTCATAGGAATTGGAGCTGGGTTAGAATCTATGACTGTAAACCCCATGGCCTGGGAAGGCTCTATCAACCCCAAGGTATGTTTTCTTTTTAAAGCCATTACACAATCAATTCATTGAGATTTCCTTGAATATGTATCTTGTGTACCTTTTAAATCATGTTCTGGTTTGAACAGACAAAGATGTTTGAACAAGCCCAAAATTGTCTTCTTCCTATGGGTGTAACGTCTGAAAATGTTGCGCAACGTTATGGGGTAACACGTCAAGAACAGGATCAAGCTGCTGTAAGTTTCTGTTTGTCAGAGAGTTCTTTATGATGTTGTTTAAGTAATAATCTTCTTCTATTATTTGTGCCTAGGTTGATTCTCACAGGAAGGCTGCAGCTGCAACTGCTGCTGGGAGATTCAAGGATGAAATTGTTCCTGTGACGACAATGGTAAGATAATATCATCAGGATTAAGATATGTGCTATTAGATGTAGGTCTTTTCCAGCTAGTTTGGTGGCTTACTTTGACCTGTCACACTAACAATAGGGCTGCAAATACATATTTTAAATGAAAGAAAAATTAAAATTTAACGAATCTAACATAATCTGATATTCTGATTTAAGACTTGCAATCACTTAAGAGTTAACCTCATTCTATAGAAGTTGCTTATGAATACACCTAAACATATTTTGAAAAATTTAATGTGCTGAGTTAAATGGGAACATGAAGATAATTTTATAGCAATTTCAAGAAGATAAAGTTTACTATATTGTACTTTCTAGTTTCTACAACAGTAAGTGTTTTACAGGGGTTCATAATAATTCCTCACTTCTCACAAGGGAGCATAGTTAATGCTTAGTTGGGTGTGGTGGTCGATTCTTACAGAGGTCTTGAATTGTTTGTACCCATTAAAGAGGTCCTCATTACTTCAAGTTCCATTGTATTGAAACTCTTGCTTAAGATTGTCTGAACTGTCATCACAGAAGACAGTAGCTGTAACAATCAATGCTTATTTCGTAGACAGGAAATAAATATTGGTAAGTTTGAATTATATTCCTTCATGTTTGATTTCTTTCTTTCCACTTTGGGCAACAATGTGTTCAAATTCCAGAAACAAAGTAAATTAATGGAAATTAAACACAAAATATAATTACCTAAGCATAATTAGAAGTCAGTGTGCAAAACTGAGATGCCATCTTTTGATAGTGTAGAGATTATTTCTTAAATTACCCATGTTCGTTTTTTTAATGACGAACACATTTTCTCAGATTGTTGATCCCAAGACTGGAGAGGAGAAACAGGTAACCATTTCCATAGATGATGGAATTCGACCTGGGACATCAGTATCAGGTCTAGCAAAGCTCAAACCAGTATTTAAGAGAGATGGCACCACTACTGCTGGTATTTATTTAAAGCAAAGCTTATTTTGTAATTTATGGCCGAACGGTTTGTCTATGCATTGGATTTTTCAAATAGTGTTGAAAATTTTGATGCTATGTAGGGAATTCTAGTCAAGTAAGTGATGGTGCTGGAGCAGTTCTTTTGATGAAAAGAAGTACTGCAGTGCAAAAAGGGCTCCCCATTCTTGGTGTGTTCAGGTATTGATTATCCTTCTTGTATCTTTCTTGTTATAACCTTCTGTTTGCAATAACTACAATTTCAAAGGGATCAAAAATCTTGGAGATTGATTTTCATGTTCAGTTTAATTATAGAAAATTAATTTTTTGTGTTCACTTAGTAGCATTGTTTACTTTTGGGTTTCGGAATGGTTTTCAAAGGGCATGTGGTGCAGTTACCTTCTTATATTGGGAAAAGGTGAATGTTGAAGTTTTTTTTTTAATACCACATTGGAGAAAAACGAACTTCTACTAAATCCCTTATGTTATTGGTCAAATTATCTCATTTGACCACCTCGTAAGGAACCAAACACCAAAATCTGAAGGAATTTCTTTCAACTTATGCTAATTTCCAACAAATTATATAAAGCAGAGAGTCTTAGGTTAGAAGCATTTCCTTGATTGTCTTTGTTACTAGGAGGACACTACAGTAAGCTTTATGATTAATCGACTTTCCTTTTGATGTTTTTAATTTTTACTGTAATTATTCTTCACGTGAATATTATTTGTTTTATGTATATCATGGACTAGACCTTAGTTTTCTTTTTATTCTTTTTAGTTTTGTCTCTTGTTTGGACATTTCTGTATCAAGTTAAATCAATACAAGGACTGTTATTCTAGTTTTACTTTGGTTATCGTGCTATAATTGTAGGAGTTTTGCTGCTGTTGGAGTAGATCCTGCTGTAATGGGCATTGGTCCTGCAGTTGCGATTCCTGCTGCATTAAAATTAGCTGGTCTTGAGCTTGAAGATATCGACTTGTTTGAAATAAATGAGGTATAATAATTTCTCTAGTGAAGATCTTGGAGCATTTCCTTCCACATTTTTGAAAGCAGTGAAATCTGAAGTCAATTCTATTTTCCTCTGTTTAGGCATTTGCCTCTCAGTTTGTATACTGTCAGAAAAAGCTGGAGCTTGATCCATCTAACATCAACGTCAATGGAGGGGCTATGGCTATTGGTCACCCATTGGGAGTAACAGGTGCCAATCTGAACCCGAACTTGTATCGATTGATTGGTTGCTATGGTCAACCATAGGTTTTGGATCAATCGATAGTTGGCTATGCCATCAACATAATGTTGGCTATGCTATCAACATAATAGCCATCAAGAGTTGGCTATTTTTTTCTACTGGCGTTTTTGACTAAATACCTAAAATTCACCACTTTCTTTAGAATGAAAACAGCTCCGAGAGTTTTCAAAGATGGCTGGTTGAGAAATATCAACTCAGAAGAACAAGTATTTGGGAATTGGGCACAATTGTGTATATTGTAAAAGCTCGTATTTTTGTCAGATAACTGGTTGGGAAACATTGTATGTTTCACGTTTTCTTTCCATGCTATATATTATCTCGGCATCATTTTATTCATCTGAGATATTTTACACCTTCAGAGTGATAAAAAATGACGCATTCAGTAAAACTTGAACTTGTTTTGTGTGAAGATTCATAACAGTGCTTAAATAGGCATCTAGTGTAAATTTTATTTTACATTTCATAGTATCTGTTAACTTTGTTTAAGCTGATTTTTTAATTCTGGAACTAAGCTTTAAGATCCTCAGACTTCTTGATGATGCTTGTATGAGCTAAATTGTAATGTCCCATGTTCCTCTTCCTTCATCTTTATCAACAATTGCCACTGTTAAATTTGTGTTGTGTACGTATACAAAACGAAATCATAGACTACAAACTTAGATTTATAAATAATGTGAGCATCATTAAGAGACACCTCTACTCAAGGCAACCCTGAAATTTTTTAAATGAAAGGGGAAGTATATCGACCAGAGGATTAATGATAACTTGCATTCTTCTTTGCCTCTCACCCTTGACCATTAGCAAAGTATAGCTTGTCACGTAGTTAATGTTTTTAACATCTATGGATCTACCAGTTGGCAACATGGGTACATGTGAATACTTGACAGGTCTATCATTCTTTTTTAGATTACAAAATACGAAACATAGAACCCAGTAGGAGAAGAATAGTATGAAAAAAAACTGAAAAAATATCCACAAAGATAATAGGAAGAAATACCAATTAGGACTGGATAAGAAATACTCCCAATCATCAGTTAGTCATATGTTGGAATAGTCCTACGTTGAAAAAGTGAAGACAGAACTTATAGTTATATATAAATGGACTTCTTCATTCATTGTCAATTAGTTTTGAGTTGGATGTCTATATTTTAATATGGTATTAGAGTCAAAAGAGGCTTAAATGGGCTTAAGTCTATATACATCCACTTATGTTTAAAAGAGACACTTATTGGAGTTAAAATAGACCACAAGCGAGGGAAAATATTACAATAGTCCTACATTGAAAAAATGAAGACTGAAACTTCCAGATAGATGCCTCTATTCATTGTTAATTGGCTTTGAGTTGGATGTTCATATTTCAATATCGTCCTTCCCTCGAATAAAGCAAGTGATCAGCTCCTATTAGCGTTTTCTAGAATATGAAACTACATATCTAAAAAGACAAGCATTCAGGCCCAACCAGTTTGTCCAGGCTGTAGCATGAAGGATTAATCAGCAGTCCCTTGCTTAATTCATTTTGTTTAAATTGTTGTGTTAGAAATAAGTGGCTGATATGAACTTACTGGTAGCCTGTATCACTGATCTTTTGAATAATTTACTTTGGTATCAAATACTTGGCTGAAGTGAGGAAGGGGGGGAAGATAATTTGTGCATGTTATGTGGTATACGTGATTTACATCTGGTTTTATTTTCTCTACAGGGGCACGTTGTGTTGCAACCTTATTACATGAAATGAAAAAAAGAGGCAAGGACTGCCGCTTTGGTGTGGTTTCCATGTGTATAGGTATGTGTCTCCTTCTCCTACCTATCTATCACTATGTGCAATCACTTGATGAATTATACACTGCACAGTCATGTGCAATATAAGTTTCAAGTACAAAAACAGAGCTAAATGTACATGCTTAGATGAAACATATTTGCTAAACAAATTCATGTTGAGCTACAGGCACACATTGAACTTGTGTTTGTCCTCAAGTGCCCGTCTTTGCTCTTGCAATGTTTGAAACATGCTTGCATCGACTCATCTTTTTTTGCATTTACATTTTGAATACAAAATTATATCATATGGTAGGACCCAATGAGTTTTTTTGGATGTAGGAAAGTGTCCGTTCATCTGTATTGGGAAGGAGATGCATGCATTGATCGCACTAGATAATGCCTTCTTATACCAGTAGATTACATGCTGTGTACTGACTGCTTGAATTTGTTCTTTTTCTGTCAGGCACCGGAATGGGTGCTGCTGCTGTGTTTGAGAGAGGGGATGGTGTTGATGGGCTCACTAATGTCCGTAAGACACGACCCAATGGCCTGCTATCGAAGGATGCAATGTAACTAGTGCCCTTACAACTCATCCTGTACGACTTTCACTCGGATGTAATAATTAAACCACTACTAGGCCGTAGTGGTGTACAATTAAGCAGCAACATTGTATTGGTTACATATTTTCTAATTAAGAACTGGTTGAAAACTTAGGTTATATTCCTTATTTGCTGCTTGTATATCCTATTGTTCTTTATTATGACTCTGATTTTTTGAAGCAAGCAAATAAACTTAAATATATATATTTATTGTAATCTGGCTCAGCGTTTGTAAGGAAATAATGAAATTAACCTTCGAAATAGTTATAGGAAAACAGTCGTGTTTTCTTTTCTATTGTGTTCAGATTCCAGCAGAAGCATCTGCTATGACTGTTCGTTCTCTCGCTAATTCAGTCTTTTTGCCTGTTAGAAGTTGTGAGGATAATGTTGTTTATGTCATGCATTCTGTGAACGTTGCTAATTCAGTCTGGCCTACTCCTTAGATGAGCCCGAGATATCTTGGGATGTCTATAAAATGGTTTGATTTGAGTGGGTGCTAGAACGCACTACACTGCTCTTCTAAATAAGTTTCCCTCTTCCGTTCCCTACCACTGAATTGTCTTCTGTTGTTTGAGTGGCTCTAGGGAGTCAAAAACACACAAAACAATGCATTACCATGTTACCCGGGAGGGTTGGACAATTCGCCTATCTAATTCCAAGGAAGATTCAAACCAGGACTTTCATCGGCTTCTTATAGTTTTCAAACAATAGACCAACACGACGGTGACACGAGTGCATTACTGAATCACCTTTTGTTAGTTTTAGGAGTCATGTGGCCCAAAAAGTCCTGTTTGGAAACTGTCCCACTCGTCCATGGAGATGTGGAGAATGTAAACCACAATGTGTAGGAGAAGAGCATTTTCCATGGTGACAATGAGCATTTTTCACAAGCATGAGCCATAGATTCTTGCATTAGTTCTTGAAGTTACGTCAATACTACATCCACCTCTCCAAGTGTAACTTATTCTAACCTCACTAATTTGGTTATGCTGGCAGGTCTTTAATTTCCTTGTTCTTGTTAATCATACTAGTAGCTTAATTCTAGATTTCGTTGGGAGGTAACTCTGCATGCCTATTTGTAGATTCTAGGCAATGTACTGTAAGACTAGTATAATGGCCATTGTTCTTGCCTAATCAGTAACAAATTTGTCTATACATTTGAAAGATTCTTCATTCGTAGGAAAGGATGTGTGTAACTCCAATTGATCATTTTAAGATGCTAAATTTGTCGTATAGAGTGATGGTTAAGGTACTTGTAATGCCAAGCACATTATTAATTCCTCTGTTGTATGCACAAAAGAGATGGTTGAGAAGAAGCCAAAGGTATTAGCTTCCTTTCATGAGTGGAGGAACCACCCAATGTAATTTGGATCGTCCATAATTGATGTGAATTTGTTGTTGATTCCCTCTAGCATATTTTAAGAGGATAAGGTAAAGAAGATCTTGAAAGATGATATACATTATTGGTACTTGTTCTTGTATTACTCCCACAAATCCAACACCAACGGGTGTTCTAATCATGCCGAACTATATACAAGAAATTAATCCTTTTCCTTTGCGTGGTCTTTTGTGCACTCTTTCTCCTCTACCAAATTCATCAATTTTTAATGTTGAACTCGACACGATTAGCTTTAATCAAGAAATCTTTATCTCATTCCAAGAAAAGAGACAACATGCTTTCGTTGAAGCTTTTTCAATATTTTATTGACCAACAGATTCTACGTGTCAAGTGGGATTTGTTTGTGAAAGCAACATTGGGTCTCTTCATTTCTTTCTTAAATTAAACCAAACACTTCAAAAAGGCAGATTGCTTGTCGGTTCGATTGCACTTTGCAGTTAACTTGGCTCGATTTTACAAAAAATCTAACATTCGAACTCCAAGCAACACTTGAGCCTGTGGATGCAATGGATATACACAGAACGAGGAGGTTCGGTGGTGTTGTCATGTATACAGTGGATACGTGCAGAATGTGGAGGTTCGGTAATGGATTTGTTGGATTCACTATTTCAATAGTTCCAAGAAAATGAACAAAAAATTTCTTTGATCAATTTTTTTTTAGTAAAAAGGATAGTAACTTATCTATGAAGAATATTGTGGCTTTATTTTGAATGTTAGCAGCTTTATTTGGACGTTGGAAGATACTAGAGTCTTATTTGACGTGTTCTAAGGTTGAAGATGATGGATATTTTGTAATTTTTTATTTAAGTTTTTGTATATTTACAAGAAAGCTTTCACATTGAATGTTTTATATTGTCTTTCCTGACATGTTATTATAATTGAATTTAGGTTCTTGAAAGGTAGGGGTGAAATATTTTCAATATTTGTAACATTTTCATGAATAACTTAGAAATGGACGTATGCATATAGGAAAAATTGCAAGTCAACCTAAAAATTATTGCAATACTTGTTAACAAGAACTCGAGTCAAAATGGAGAAGAATTGTAGCAATATTTGTTAACATGAACTTGAGTCAAAATGAAGAAGAATTGTAATAACATTTTGTGAATAGATGTTTATGTAAAAATTACACAAGAAACCTTGTACTTACTATTAATGATTAAATAAGATTTTATAGTCAAGTCCCTAAGATAGTAAAGAATTAAAATATAGTCTATTCGAAGTGAGATGAATATTATAAGTGTTTCCCATGACAAGGTAAGAACACGAAGTAAGAGAAATAACATGGTCTTGACATATGATCATCCTAAATGAGAAATGACTATTCGTAGTAATGACCCTAAGGGAGTGTACTAACCTAACAAAATTTAGTGTTGAATTTTTTTAAGAATCTAGTGACAACGATAAGACGACAAAATTTAGATTTAATGTCTACTGATTAACATAAGTTGGTATATAAGGTCCTCACTAATGAATCAGTGTGTAATTGAACATGTAATAACGAAAGTGGGGATGAGTTGTATACCAATTGAAAGATGACGTCATGCTAACAGTGAATGGTCCAAATGATCCACTAAAAGATTAAAAGAAAATGAAAGTGAAAACGAATGATTTAATTATGAGTATTTCTAGAAATGTGGTAAGTTAAGATCTTATTTGTATACTGATTTTTTCGTAAACTCATATTATACTGTTATTTATTGCAAGTAATCATGGGTTGTAGAATTGCTTAGTTTGGATTTACATAGAGGATTGTTTTGGTTCAACAAATACACATGGAACTTAAAAGAATATAATTCTAGTTATACTTTTAATTCTAATTCATGTGATGAAACTTTTACGGACAAGTTTAAGAGATATCATAAATGATGTTATTTTAATTATTCTTTTTTATATGTTTGTATTGGTCACACATTTATGGAACCTTTGTTATTGCTTCCATTAGTCTATGAGTATCTAAACGTTACAACATGGTATAACAATATGTTGTACGTATACAAAGACTCAAAGCATCACCTTGTTATTACAAAGTCATTTTAGAAGATTCTTCTAAGAGTCGATAGAATTGAAAGTTTCAAAAGTTTATCATCATGAATTGACCATCTTCTTTGCTCGAAGGAAAAACCAAGTTGAGATATCAAAAATTGAAGTAACAAGTGATTACAAAAAAGAGAAAGAAGGCTAGCAAATACGAAAACAAATTGATCTTATTCATAATCATCGAAACTATTAGCAGAAAAAATGATCGTAAAGCATAATGACTTTTTTTCCATTTAAAAGTGAAACAATTTAGATACAATAACTACAATTACCTTTAAAATATGTAAGGTAAAGCAAAAAAAAAAAAAACACATATCTGTTTGGCAACCCAAGGATCATTTAAAGAAGTGTTAGATAAAAAAAATCAGGCCACTAATATATGGACGAAAAAACTATTAAAAAAAAGAAGTCAAAAAACTAGGTGAAGTGAACTTTTATTTTTATTTTTTTTGGCAATTGAAGTGAACTTTTTAGATTGTTATCCTCTAACACCATAGGATAATATATAATAGGACTTTTTGCCAAATGAATCCTACAATTTGGTAGGGTTCCATAGCAGAAACAATCATGTTACCTAATTACGCATAGGAGAGAACAGAGGTGGGGAAAAGCATGGGGGTGAGGGAACAGCAGCTCAGCAAGCATGCAGAGGACTGCAGACGGTCAAGTAGGCGTGAGAGAAGCTTCAGACCATCCATCATTATCACGGTTCTTCCCATTGAATTCCAAAAATCTCATCATCACAAGAAACATAAAAAGATCTGTTTTCCATTATACATGTTGGTTGCCATAAATCTCTACGAATCGATACCAATTTGTTTGTTTGTTTCTTTCTTTCTTCCTCTCTCTGTCTCTCTGTCTCTCTGTCTCTCTCTCTCTCTCTCTGAAAATTGTGTTAACTAGCTGCTATGCTTCTGTCCCGTGGAAGATGATAAGAAATTAAGAACGCGTTGTGTCAAACAGAACATAAGACACATACAGAAATACAGAATAATGTCTCAAGACTGAGATAACCAGTAAGATTAGAACTAGACCGTCCCAGGGGGGAGGGGGTCCATCAGTGGGCCAGGAGTTCTAAGAAAACATCAATTCTGTGAATGGAACCATTGCCTCACATTGTCACAACAACGGGTAACATCGATAGGGAAAGGCGAAAAGAGATGCCCACCAAAGTAATTAATTTGCCTGTCCTTGTCAAGCAGGTTCTTCACTGCTCTGGCTCCTCCTCCGCCTGGTCCGTAAGATTAGATGTTAGTATGAACTTTCAAAAAGAACCGGTGTTTTTCAGGAATCCGCATGCTTTAAAGCACACCACAGTGAATATACCACCATGTGTAAGGTGTCAATGCATCATATTGTTCAAGACTATCATTATCTGAACTGACCTTGTTCATGCTGGTTTGTACCAACAAGCATCTGCCAAGCTCGGGTCGTAATCAAGCCGAAGCCCAAAAGCAGCATGGCCTGTGAAATCGGACGTATAGTGTCTTCGATCGGAAAGGAATAATCTTTTGATAACATTCACCAAAACACTTGGTTTCTGTTTAGGTTCAGAATAAGTGAGTCTTGGAATAAATCTAAAATAATATTTAATAATTCGTTTGATTATGATAAAAACAAAATAAACTTGAAATGGTAATTACTATTATATATTTTACTTGTTCCAGAATAAAGTTTTTCGGTTAAGTTACTCCGATACCCGGATCGAAACGTATTGCAAGGGTGCACAGAATGTTTTTTTTGACAAGAGATAAGAAGCAGTTGGTGGTATAAATATTAGAGTTAAGAGCGAGGAGCAGAATTCACCCTCCTCTTCCCCAACGTAGTCAACAAAGACGAGCTTGGGCCCGGTTCCCTCGAGCCACACAGAAATGGGCTCACGAGACCGTCAAGTGTATTTATTGGGGGCCGGAAAATAAAAAATAAAAAATGGAGGAATGGAGAGAAAGAAGAGAGAAACGTGAGCGACGCGGGGCGAGAGACGACATCCGGTGTCCTTCGGCGAGAGGGCACAAAACGAACGGAGATGGAGAGGTCCAAGTGTCCACGGTGGGGGCTCACGTCCCCAGCGGCCGGGTGCTGTCGGCCCACGTGTTCCCCGCACCCGTCTTTATGTGTCGTTCCCAAGAGGCGCACTGTTGTCGGCCTGTTCCCCCCTTCCCGCCGCTCCACCCCCACGTCTCCGCCATCAATACGTACACCACCAGCATCATTTCTCTTGGCTCTTGCTCTCTCTTGCTCTCTCTTGCTCTCTCTCGTCTCGCGATATGTTTCGAACCAGAGAAGGTTCCTTGAACTTTCCTCCCCCCACCACTTCTCTCCTCTCCCATAATAATGGCGCCACGCTGCGGCTGCTGCTGCTGCTGCTGCACTGTGAGAGTGAGAGAGAGAGAGAGAGAGAGAGAGAGAGAGAGAGAGATCAGTATGTGTGCATGTATGTGTTGCAGCAATCACACTGCCGTCCTTTGTCTCTGCTGCACGTCCCAGTAACTCTTACTAACAATTGAACCAGCTTTAAAAATATTGATTCCAGCTTTGTATTCTTCCCCATGTTCTTTACTCTTCCTGTGGTACTCCAACAATTTCGCGTCTCCACCCAGAGATTTTGCTTCTGTCGTTCAAGCTCACACATATAATAACAATAACCTGACCATGCATGAACCATTTCATGTCAACAAACATGACCAACCAACCCAAAAAAAAAAGGAAAAAGAATTCAATGCCAGATTGGAACTCTGTTTTTGTCGATTTGATGCAAATCTTGTACTTCTCTCTCATGATAATAATAGTTTCCATCCATATTGTTTATTATTATTATTATAGAAAAAAAAACGGCATTTAAGGGCTGCCCGAATATATCCGACAGGAATTGCAAGCAGTCGGTGAGAAACAGGAAAGAGGGGGGAGAAATTGAAGAGGGCACTTTTGCTTCTCTTGAAGAGAGAAAGAGGACAAAAAAAGAGAGACAGAGGGGCACAATTTCCCTGGGCCCCACGTCTCCATTCTCCCCTCCTCTAATTCGATTCTTGTTTTCTTGTTTGTTTCAGGCAACAGCAAAAGAAACCACACTCAAAATTCTCCTCAATCTCCGCCATTAGACCTCCGCCCTTTTCTTCTGCTCCTCCTTCGTCTCCTAAGACCGAGGAGTTTTGGTTTGATGATGGCGGAGGACCACTACTCATCCTCCCCGGAGGTCTCTTCCTGCTATGCTGCGGCGAGGAGGAAGGTGGTGGATGTGGAGGAGATGGAAGAAGAAGAGCTTGGTGAAGAGGTGGAGGAGGAGTTGGAGCTGGGTCTTAGCCTTGGAGCTAAGAAGAATACTAAGGCTAATAATAATGGTGGCAGGTCTGGGCCGTGGAGGGAGTACTGCAGGATTCTGACTGCTAAGGACTTCCCTTCCATGGTGGCATCGAGGGTTTCTCCCAACTCTTCCTCTGCTTCCTCGTCGTTTTCTTTGGTTGGAAGAGGAGGGGCTGCTGCTGCTGATGGTGATGGTGATGGTGGTGGTTCTAATGTACCAAGGTGGTGAGCATGCCATTTTTATGTTCTTGCTTTTTTTCCCCCTTATCTGATGATGATAAAGGTAAATGTCTCAATTAGCTAGTTTTATGGTGGATTTTGGATGTCTTCCTGGATTCCCTGTTCCTCTTTATCCAATCCTTCCTGCTAATATTCTTTATTTTTTTAAAACAATGGTTTCAAGATTGAGCATTGAGCTCTCTCTCTTTTCCCCCCTTTCTCCTCTATCATACATTGAAAAAGGTATTTCCTTTTCGTTCTCTATATATTTCTGGTATTTGTGTTTCTTTTGATTCCACGCATAAACTCTCGAGAACTTTGTCTACATTTCTACATAAATCTTCCTTTCTTATATAACACCCATTTTCTCCTTTTGCGTTTTTGTTGGTTGAATTTTGTAGCCATCCCCATTGGGTTTGTATTTAGTTACTAATATGTTAAATATTTTTTGTTTGAACATTTTGTTAATAATGTGTTAAAATATTTTTTGTTGAGCATTTAGTTACTAATGTTTTTTTTGCAAACGATAAATGACATTTAGTTACTAATGTGATAGAATCTTTTTTGTTTGAGCAGTCAGGTGGTGGGATGGCCACCCATAAGGTCATACAGGATAAACAACTTGTTCCACCAGCCCAAAGACAATCCCCCTGTTAACAACCTCAACAATCAAGACAAGAAACCTGTTGCTCATGTTCTCAATATCCATCACAAGAGCAATAGGAACAGCAATGCTCAAGACATTGTTGTTTCTAACGATCATGAAAAGAAAGCAAGGTCCCGCTTTGTGAAGGTCAACATGGATGGTGTGCTCATTGGAAGAAAGGTGGACCTCAATGCTCATCAGTCTTATGAGACACTTGCGTTAGTTCTGGAGGACATGTTTCAGAGTCCCACTGGTTTCAAAACCCCTTCCCGTGAGTATTCCATCTGCCTCATCGTAATCCTGATAATGTGTAATATATAATGGACTCTGCTACTAACAATAATCATTCGTGTGTGTGTGTGTGTGTGTGTGAACACTAACATCTTCTTCTTGCATTTTGTCGCACCAGAGAGCATAAAGGTCTCCAAACTGCTTGACGGCTCTTCTGAGTTTGTACTCACTTATGAAGATAAAGATGGTGACTGGATGCTTGTGGGAGATGTTCCATGGAGGTATGTCTTTAGTCCTTGACGTGTTCTTTGTCCTGGTGATGAGTACCCAATAATAAATACAACAACAACGAACTCACTCTGGTTGGACTCCTGCAATAAGCTTATTGTTTGGATACCACGCATTAACACATCTAAATGTCAAAATGGACCGGGCTTGTGTTATTACTCAAACAAAATGAAGCATTTTATATGGTATGTTTGATTTGTAAAATCTACTGCCTTGCTTGTATCGATTTGATGATGCTCAATACATGAGTTGTGTAGGTTCTTAATAATTAATATTTAATAAGCATTCATATATGCAAGTTCTAGTTTTCTTTTGCTTGTTATTCACTTGTTTACTTATAAAGCTTGTGTCTATTGCAGAATGTTCCTGAGCAGTGTGAGAAGACTAAGAATCATGAGGACGTCTGATGGTAATGGCCTTGGTAAGTTACCATATTACCTTGTGTATCTCGTCATTTTGTATCTAGCATGATTGGCTTGAAAAGAGAAATAGCTCTAGCATGATTGGCTTTACCGTAGCAATTTCGACCTACTAATCTCTATAACTGAATTATAACCACTAGCATGCAGCAATTTTGGTTCTTGATAACCCTAGATATACTTGTGGTAAAGTTGTCTGCTGGCATGTCATTTCAGCTCCAAGGTTTCATCCCACGACAGTGTAAGAAACAAGGCTATCTAGTATCAGCGAAAGTGTTAGGAGCTAAGACTGACTCAAGGATCAACGAAGAAGAAAGCGTAACCGGAGGTTTTGAAAAGTGAGTCATGATGGTGCACAACTCGTTTTGGTAAAACTTGCTGTCCATTTGTTTGGTTTTTGTTGTTTTCAGCCCTACTTGGGAAAATTCGTTGTCCTTTCTTTTTTTGGTGGCCTGTTGTATACAGAGAATCGTTCTGTTTTGCATCCTCATTCCATGTTATAGATGTGGATGGTAATCAAATGCTGTTGTTGATCGTCTACCTTGTTCAAAAAAAAAAAAAAAGGCTGTTGTTGATGCTGTAAAAACTGTCACCGCAACTGTGTTGAAACTGACATGTGATCAGCTGATTATATTCTTCCCAGAAATAAAAGCACCAAATTTCACTATAAATAAATAATGATTCTGGGCTTTTAGTCTATTTTTATCGGAGTTTTCCTATCACAGCTAAATTCCCAACATGCGGTTGAAAAGCTTCTTTTTTTGTGGCATACAAACCATTTTCCTGCAACAGTCCAACCGCCAGCCAATTTGCGGCACAATTGATTTGTATGTCTAATTTACCAGCTGAAATTAATTGATCTCGCTGTGATCATCTTTTCTAAGCATTAATGTTTTCCTTCCTATGGCTGGAGTTTCCAATCGTTCTCCTTGAGAAGAAATTGGAAATTAGCCTTGAAAGATTCTGATTTATCGTTGAATTGAAGACTTGGTGTGTTTTGATTTCTTTCGAACTTTGGGTTAATTTTTTTTCCCCTCCTATCGTTGGAATTACTGAAAGCATCGCGTGGCAATTACCGTTTACAAAAAACGCATCGCGTGGCTTCTTAACTTGACTCATTCAGACGAGCCGTCGTTCTTACTTCTGACACCCATGTTCGCTATTAAGTGGAAAGACACCTTCTCATGCAAACCCTTCTTTTAAGACCGACCACTTGACCAGGACAGTCATGTTTTACGATGAAAGCTTGTAATTTTTCAATTCGGCAAGTGTTTATTGGCAACATTTCTGGGTATCGTTTGTTAAGCATTCACAAAACCTCGTTTTGAGAAAAGGTAGCAAGACACATTCTTGGGCATCATACACAGATGTTTCTCGAGATATGCTGAAGAAAAAATTTGGAAGTCCATTTTTTCTGCTTTTCTTTTATATGCACTACGTTCAGGAGACTTGAAATGTTCAACTAAACAACGTCATTAACAATTTAAACTTTACGGTGCTTGCAGACAAACATCTCTTCTAAAATGTATCCCAACCTGAAACGGGTTCGAACCAATCAGCGATACCCCAATGGATTAGCGTATACCAGCCCAACCAACTAGACCTGACTCAAATTCAAAGCCCACAAATTCTAGGCTGGGCTTGAGAGAAATATTTAGCCCACACTGTATTAGTTTAAACGTTGTTCATGTTCGGTTTGAAATTTGAATGAATCGAGCATGGACATAATTCTTAGTATGATTCCTAACAATTTGAACTCGAACGTCAATAATCTCGTTGGATACTAGCTCAATAGGATTTGTTGTGCAAATTATATTGTCTAATTTTTATAAAACATATCTAAATATTTGCATGTAAAAACATCTATATAACGATGTATGGATGATTTTCTATATTCATGCATATAAATATCATTTACAAAGTTAATTTAAAAGAAATCTGTTAAATATCATGTGGATCATTTTGATATTTTCTCAAAACCATTTTAAAGTAGCCTTTACAACCCAGATAACGCAAATTATCATTCCGAACACAACCGAGGATCAACTTAAAAAGCAAAAATCAATATAACTTTACTTTTGGATATTTTAAGCTCATGTAGAGCTTGAGTTTCAGTTTTAGATTGATGTTCTATTTATTTATTACTTGAGATGAAGATGATCCGACCTTGGATAACCGTGACATGTCAAACTCAAATTTAGGTTCAATGAATCAGGCTCGACTAAAACTAAAATAAAATATCAATCAACAATCGAACAGGTTTTTGTTTATAATCAAGATCATAACACTACTAAACCAACCAACGACCTAGTGTATTCAAAGTGTAAGGTAAATGACTATGTAATTCACCTGATTATTCCTCTATTTTCTAATACATGCTTAGTTCTAAAGGGCTAACACCATTCATCACATCCCTTCTAGAAGAACAAAAGCATCGTAAGCTATGCCATCAGAGCATGCTGATAACAGTATGATTGTAAATGATTAGCTCAGTCTACACATATCATTAAGATTGTAACTAATTATATTTATGTTGTCAGTTTGTTACTAGTCTATTACGCCACATCAGCAAGTGGTGTTATTGTAATTCTAAACCTCTCTGTTATTATAAATAAGGACTTCTCAAATCTTAGGGATCAACGAGAGTGCAAGATTCTCTGCCATTTTTCTGTCTTGCTTTCATGGTACCAGAGTCCAAAATCTCACATTCGTGAGTTCAGTTCTGGGCAACAATGGCAAAAGGAAGAATAATGGTGTTTGGGTGTACGTCGTTGTCTGCATCTCTAGTAGCAAAATCATCTTCATCTTCGGCAACTGTTGCTACTCTGGTAATTTCAAATATTTCGAGTTTGATTCCTATCAAATTATATGGATCAAACTATTTGCTCTGGAAATCTCTCTTTGAGCTTGTTCTTCATGGCCATCAACTGATGAATCACATTATTGGAAGATCTAAGGCACTCAATCATGATTCTCCTGATTTTGCTCAATGGTTTGAGTGTGATCAAATGCTTTTATCTTGGATCCTTGCAACACTATCGTCGTCTGCTTTGCTATATGTTGTTGGAATTGGATCCTCAAAGGTGACTTGGGATGTGTTAGCTTGTCATTTTGACTCACTCACACCTACACACTCTATGGCGTTAAGGAAGCAACTTCATCATCTAAAGAAAGAAAGTCTCACAATGCAGGATTATTTGCAACAATTCAAAGTGATCATTGACAAACTTGCTGTAAGTGGATCACCAGTTCAAGATAGTGATGCTCTTACATGCATTCTTGATGATTTACCTACTACATATTGCCCTTTTGCGTCATCAATTAGAGCTTGAGCACAAGCTTTAAATTTGAATGTTGAAGAATTACACTCATTACTTATATGTGAAAAATTAAGTCTTACTTTGGAGTCTTTTATTTCTGAGCCAATTTCAACTTTTACTGTTCAACATTTATCTAGACATTTCAACAAGAATTCCAATTATAGGGGGAAGTTTAATCGAAGGAATCGTAATTCAAACCATCAACATGGTTCCCAGTCTTCTAGTGTTCAGAATAGTACCAGAGTGTCATGGTGGTTGATCTTCTAAGCTAGTGTGTTAAATTTGCAACAAAGTTGGATAGTCAACAATTGATTGCCATCAAGAATTGAACATGGCATCCACTTGAAAAGTTACCTACAATGGTTGCTACTAGAAAAAACATGCTTGATGAGAGCACTCGGTATTTAGATATTGCAGCAACTCATCCTGCTACTTTAGATATGGCCAATCTGAATATTGCTGACAAATATACAAGCACTAATAGCATTCAAGTTGGAAATGGACAAGGTTTGCCTAATTCTCATGTTGGTTCTTTAGTTTTTTCTATTCCTTCAAATTTTCGTCTTAATAAGGTCCTTTATCGTCCTGGAGCCTCATGTAATCTTTTCTCTGTCAAAGCCTTTTCTAGAGAAAACAATTACTATTTTCAATTTGATGATTTTGGGTTTTGTATTAAGAACAAGGTTTTGGGGAAGATCTTATACAAAGGGGAGCACTAATCAAAGTCTGTGTCCTTTCAAGTCTTCACTAAATTCTTCATCCAAAGTTGTTGTTCTTGCCATTAAGCTTGTTTTAGGAGATATTTGGCATAAAAGACTTGGACACCCTTCAAAAGAAATTCAGCCTAAGTTGTTTTCCTCTCTTTCTATTAAAAATAAAGAAGATACTCACGTGTGTTCTTCATATCAGTTAGGTAAGAGTCATAAGCTTTCCTTTCAATTGTCCTCTTCATCCACTAGTAATCCTTTGGAAGTACTACAATGTGATCTGTGGGGACATGTCCTTGTAACTTCTACTTCTGGTTTCAGATACTATGCTCTAATTGTGAATTATTTAACTATTTATTCATAGATATTTTCACTAAAGTTCAAATATGATTTTGTCTATACATTCACTGTGTTTACTCTTCAAGCACAGAATCTTTTTAATGCTAAAATCAAATTAGTTAGGAAGTGGTGAATTTGTTAATACCTCTGTGGCTAACTTTCTAGAAAAAATATGGCATTTCTCATCAAATACACCTGAACAGAGTGATGTAACTGAGTGTAATCATAGACATGTTGTTGAAACAGGTCCATCACTCTTTGGTCATTCATCTGTTCATTTAAAATTCTCGGTTGAAGCATTTACTATTGCTACTTATCTGATACAAGAATGCCTACCAATTCTAGTCAATCACTTTATTTTGATCTATATTCCAAGCCACTTGATTTGTCTCATCTAAAAGTCTTTTGATGCTTCGGTTATCCTTGGCTTAAACCATATACTCATCACAAGTTCGAGTGTAAATATGTATCTTGTGTTTTCCTTGGTTATAGTTTCACTTGTAAAGGGAACAAATGTAATAACCAAACAAATGGTGTTTGTTTACATGTTATAACCAAACATGTCAAATCAAACATGTCGTCTATGATGAGCATCAATTTCCTGTTCAAACTTCTATTTATTTTTTTGCTGGCTCTCAATTTTGATGGTGACGAAATATATTTGTAAGTTAATCTTTTTAATAGATCAAAGAAGAGTTCTCATTAACTTTGCAAAAAGAAGAAGGAGAAATGAACTAAGAAGGAACATATGTGCAAAATTAAGTAAAGTGTATTGAAGAATGAAGACCAAGTTTTTATTGTAATTTAAGTATAATGTAATTATAATATGTTGTACTCTAGGAATTTGTAATAATCTCCCAAATATTCCTATAGTACATTAGGAAAATAGTCTTAACCTTAAAACTCATCATTCATAGATCACACCTATTACTAGGCTAAAATAGGGCATTTACCGAAATTACCCAATATACCTGTAGACACCTCGATTTTGAAGTCACTTGGCAGCAGGATCCTCTAGAAAGACGCTCTGATTGCGACCACAAAAAACCCTAGCCCACTTAAGCCCACACAAGTCCATCCATGCCCACATTAGTCCACTCTGACCTAATTAAAATTAAAACTAAACAAAACACATTTAAAACGTTTAAAATCCAATTAATAAAACAAAAATCCTAATTCAAGTCCAAATTAGATAAAATCCAATTGATCAAACAAAACCCTAATTCAAGCCAAAATTAAGTAAAACCCACTTAAATTCACTCAAAACCCATTTAATTAAGTGAAAACCCTAATTAAAAGTCAAAATTAACTAAAATCCATTTAATCAAGTAAAAACCCTAATTAAACTCAAAATCTTAATTAAAATACAAAACTCTAAAACTAAACTAGTTAAAACCCTAAAAAACCCTAAAATGATTAAAACCCTAATTTAAAACTCTAATTAAAAAAACCAAAATTTTAAAGAATAAAACCCAAAAATCCCTAAAAATCCCAAAACAAAAACCTAAACTAATTAAAACCCTAATTTAAAACCAACTAATTAAACCCTAAATTATAAAATCAGAAATTAAATTAAACCCACAAAATCCAATTAAAAAACCTAAAATTAAAACCCTAAAACCCAGAAAAATTCCAAAACAAAAAACCCTAAAAACACAGCCCAATTCGTAGGCCCAAATAAGCGCAATATCCCATTTAAACTCTTAATCAAAAACCTTATAAAACATCCAAAAATAATTCCAGTGACCCCCACATTTTCCGTCGACCTCTCCGACGAGATCTTCGACGGTCAATCCCGCGATCTCCGGCGCGTGATCCTTGACCCCGTGATCTCCAGGCCTTCCTCTTCCATCGTGCCCTCGATCCCACGATGCCCAGTGCATCCAGGAGGAGGATTGACGGCATGAGGGGGGATTCACCGGAGTTTAAAAACTCCCACCGCCGACAGACCAGCCAGCTGCTTCCAATCATCATCGAACCTCTCCCCAGTGATCAAAACCCTCTCCCCCTACACCCAAAGGACCAGAACAATCAGCCCTAATATCCTTCCACCATCGGAGACACCAGTGATCAGCTTTCACAATCCAGAGCCGACGCCGGAGCATCGCTGCCGTCGAGCACCACCGAAGACCACGAGAACAACCAGCCAGGTACACCCCCTTCCTCTTCTATTTTCAATTCAGTAGGCCTGTAGAATCCCTTTAGGACCCCTGACTTAGGATACGACGGTGAACCCCCCTCTGCCTGTCGTCGCTTCGCCTTCGGTGGTGGGTTCACCCCACCCACGAGGCCTTAGGTGAGGCCCCCGGGGGCCTCTCCTCCCTCCTCCTGTTCTCTCCTTCTCTCTGGTCTCCCTCCGCTCTAAGGGGCCTCTCCTCCCTCCTGTTCTCTCCTCCTCTCTGGTCTCCCTCCGCTCTAGAGGAGCCCCGCCGACGTTCAACCAGCCTCGCCGTCGATGCAGCCCAGCCACCGCCGTCGACCACCGTCGAGGAGGCATTGGAGCACACCAGGCACCCTCGCTCTGCAACGTCGCTCCGGGAAGCTTCTCCACCTCTCCACGAACACCTTTGCATCACCCCATCGCCGTTTGGACCACCGTAGCGCCCCGACGACTCGCCGCAGCCATCGTCGCCGACGCAGAGGTGGGAGGGACACCTCGAACCACCGTGGACCTCGTCGCTTCCTCCCAGAGCTCCGCTGTGGCACCTCGAAGCTTCCCCAGCCACCGCCGTGCCGCTCTAGTCGCTGGTCATCGCCAGCCATGTCGTCGTCACCTTTTCCGGCGTCGACAAAGTGCCTCACTGGAGCGTGAGGTGGGGAGAGTATCCCAGGCCTCCCCAGCCTCCCGGAGACCGTCGCCATGGCTCTCTGAAGCTTCCCCAACCGCCACTCACCTTCCACCACCACTGGGTCGCTGCAGAATCATAGCCGGAGTGCTCGCCGGTGAGCCTCCGGTGATCTTCGAAAGAGATTGTTTTGGGCCCAAGCCCTTTAGTTCTAGGTTTTTACTAATAAGTCCTTGGATGTTTTCGTTTAAGTCTTTTTTCATTTAATTTAGGTCCTATTTTTTAGTGTTTTAGTCCCTATAATTTAAAAAACTTTCAACTCTTTTCTGTTCTCTGTAAGTTTTGCATATAATCCCCTACATCTTTGGAATTTTCATTTTTAATGCATTCATGAATGTTTTATCATGCTTAGGCCTCTGTTTTCTTATTTTCTTTGCATTTAAGTCCTGAACATTTGCATTTAACCCCTAGAACTCTTTAAAATGAATTTTCTCTGTGAAATTTGCATTCTGAACCCTTATGGTTTTTCTAAATCACACTCATCACCATTAAAATTGAATTTTTGTTACATTTAAGTCTTGATCTTTTTCATTAAGCCCCCATAATTGTTAAAATAAGTTTTCTCTGTGAATTTTGCATCTGAACTTTAATGAATTCCATAATTACATTGATCATCATGAAAACTCATTTTTATCACATTCATGCCCTTGACATTTTGCACATAAGTCCCTAAATCTTTTAATAAACAATCCAGAACACAAGGAATTTGCATATAAACCCTTAGTTTAACTTTAAATCCATCATTTAGGGTTTTAAATGTTTTCTTGCATATTTTTAATGTTTTTCGCTTATTACATTCCATATTTTGCATTTAATCATAAAATTTATTTAAAAATAATGTTTTCACTATAAATCAATCTCTAGTTTCATATTTTGACTCTATTTGCACTTATGTGTGAATTTTGCAGTTTAGACTCTGAGTTTTTAGGAAACAACCCTGGTGCAATTTTCACACATCTCAGTGCCACTACACATTTGATCCATTATCTTCATGTTAGAATAGAAGTCATGAATACATTTCTGACCCAAAGTCTCATCCTTCTGTGAATTTTGCATTTTAATCCTTGTGTTCGTCCTTCACTGTGTTTACATCTTTTTTGTGGTTTTTAAAATCTTTTTCTTTCCATTTTTTTCTCACAAACAACATTTTCTTGACATTTGACACACATTTTGACATATCTCAGACCATGCATCATCCCCATACATGCACTTATCACAACTAGCCACAAAAATGACCAAATTGCCCCTATCATCAATTCATGCACTCGCATGTTAGCTTTTGCACTCAATCTTGCATAATTTTTGTCCAAGTCATTCTTTAGCACCTTTTTGCATATTTAGGCGTTTATTCATGCACTTTGTACAACTTCTGTAGCATTTGCGTATCAGTCCATCCCTATTTAACGAGCCCGCATCTCATGCCTTTCTTTCGTGGATTTCTTTCTTCACTTTACTTTCAGAATCTCTCATCTGATATCCGATTTAATTTTCTATAATCCTGCATTTCAGATTTTTTGATTTGATTTGGATTTCATCGCCCGAGGGCGCACACGAACTGACCGAAAGGCCCATATTGGCCCATTTGCGGACTATCTCCCTTTTGATTTTCACAACCTTTTTTTATGATTCTGAGGACTTGGGTTGATCCCACTTTTTATCTTTTTGACATCAGTATGGTTTTTCAGAGCATTCTGTCCACAAACATCGTCATTTTATGTGATTTTCCTCGTATATCGTCATTTATCTGTTTTATTTGGGTTTCTTTGCAATTTTTCCATTCAGATCTCCATTGTGTTTTCTACGTTTCTAACGATTTGGGTCTGTTGTATATTTGATCTCTTTGACACTGGTGTGATTTTCTGAACCATTCTGTTCAAAAACATCGTCATTTCATGTGATTTTCTTTGTTGTGTTATATTTTGCAATTTCGTCATTTTATGTAGATTCCTTCGCAGTTTTTGCATACCATCATGCACATCCATTCTGTCTTGTCATGACATTCATGTTAGCATGTTTAGGGCACAATCTAGGCTTAGCAAACATTTATCTCGCTTTTAGCAAGCGATTTAGACTAGAAAGATAGAGTTTCTCTGGCATACAATGGTGCCTAACACCTTCTTCGTGTGCAATAGGAATCCTTACCCATCCTCTGGTTAGCAGACATCTGGCCTTCACATTTGGATCTCATGCATCCAATCTCTTGTGGTTTTCCTCGTCTTTCCCTTAAAAGACTAGGTGGTGACTCCTTTTCTTTTTTGTTTTATCCTATCTTGCGCCTTCGCCATCTTGACATGGCTATGATCTCCTTCCTCTAGCGCGACTCTGCGCCGGAGCCCCAGATTGGCATGGTTACAATACCGAAATCAGGTTGACTAGTAAAATCCTGAAAATGACCAAAACGACGTACCAAAAATCAACGATCTACTGAATTACCCGATCATTGCAGAATTCAATGTAAAATCGGCATACTAAATTATTTTAATATACTGAACCATTGTCCATTTGTAAACGTTAGAGAGACAATAGATACTAACTTCTACCCATGTTTTTCTATAAATAGACCCTTATTCTTCACCTATAAATACACCAATACTTTCTACATTATACCGAGACTCTAAAATTCCATTCTCATCTTTTAAGAGAAAGTTCCAAGTGTTCTCCAAGCTTATTTTCCATTGTTGAGCACAAAACCTTCCTGCTATCCATCACCATTGTCAAAATATTTAGGAGTAGTAAGAAAAGTAAGTGTTGTAATTTTTATATTTATTGAGTCCTCTATTCTCTGGTTATGAGAAAATATATCTGCGATTTTTACAGTGTCTTGATAAAGGTTCGTCAAGGAAGTATAACAACATGATCTTGATTCAGAGCAAGATCGAAATTGGGAAACTCTTGAGGAGTTCTTGAGTAGTGGACTAGGCTAGGGAAGCTGTGTTAGAAATATTACATTAATTTTGATGATTATTCACTTGTGCATATTTTCATAAATATTATAACTTGAAAAAGATTTAAAGTGTCTTATCTAGAGCGGCAGATCATTCCAGCAAAAATCAGAATATTAATCAGAACTCCGCAAAAATTTAAGCTGAAATCAAAAACGGCATACCGTGGATAGAACGGTATACCGTTTCAGGGAAATTCGGAAGATGCAGCGGCACTCCGAAACAGAAGAGAAAAAGGAAAGAAGGCAAATCAAAAACGGCATACCGTCCC